>CAKNXH010001241.1:115740-128559 GCA_932178445.1 Andricus quercusramuli | reverse complement strand
TTTTTTTTTTTGTCGAAAAATCATCCTTTTGGATTGGAAATTCATATATTTTTGGTAGAGAAGTTCTTGGTTGAAAGTTCGTTTTTTTGGGTTAAAAATTGATATTTTTGGTATAAAAGTCATCTTTCTTGATTGAAAATTTATCCATCGGATATAAAAGTCAACTGATTTCTAAATGATTGGATTATTTGACTTGAAAACTCAACTCTATTTTTAAAAATTCGCTTTTGGTTGAAAATTGTATCTACATTAATTTTATTTAAAAAAAACCTTATTTTCGAATTTATTTTATTTTTTTTGCGTTGTGAATAAATTGTTATCCACTGTAGGCTGCATTATCCACTGTAGGGAGGCTCCCCCTGTTTCAAATGATTCCAGTTTAGTAGATAAATTTCGTCAGAAAATAATTTGTGGTTTCTTTAATGAAATCTGAAGTTTTGTTGTTACGAGTGTTAATGCTTCGTTCTTCTAGTAATATTCATTTATAAATTATTAACTAAATGAAAGTTGAAAAATTGTGAAACAAGGTTGTAGATTTTGAATATTGTTGGAACAATGAAGTACATAATATATTTTTGTCAGAACTTCCACCTGTTATTTTCGTTCTAAGCTTTATCTATAAATATTTGTAAATTGTTGATTTTATTAGGTAAAAATCGAAAGTGTCTTTGATAATGGGAGTTCTTATATTATGCTGTAACATTATAAGACTTGGATAATATTTGTAAATGTAACACGAACAAATGTCTTATATACGACGCTTTAAGTTAATTTACTATAAGAATGACGATCAAATTATTCTGATTTACTATTTTAGAATTAAGTTCGTAATCGTCTTCTGCAACTTTTTTTTTTATATCAGTGCTTCAAACACAAATTCGAAAAGTAAAGTTTTTTTCCGATGAAGATTCAAAATTTTTTTAATTCAGTATTTATTTATCAATTGTTCCATTAAATTGTGTACAAATGATCGTCGAAAAGGGCCATTCACAAAATAAGTGCTGACTTTTTTTGTATAAATTTCTTCATTTATAAATTTCAGTCTAAAAATTAAAAAAAAAAAGTATCTCGTATTTTGTAAGTGACCCCGAAATTATTTTAAAAAGCACCGAGAGCTGCACTACATTCTGATACTAATTCTGAGGAAAAACTTTACAGTTTGTATTATTAACTGTTATTGAACAATTTTGATATTCATATTTGTAAGGCATATCTATAGTTTATTAGGAAAACGGATTCGAGATTATATTTTGTTACATTATTTGCATTTTATTGTATATGATCTGGATTATGTAGATATATTGTGCCTTTAGTATATTTGTATATTTGTAATTATATTTGTAAATACAAAATTTTACAATAAACACAGTTTTAGAAATAGGTTTTTGCTTTTTTTATTTTGTTATAACCGTCTCAATTTATGAAATATTTTTCTTTTCATAAAAATCGAAAATACATTGAAGTTGTCACAGGATGTCTACTAGGTAAGTAGGTAATTTGGTTGAAAATTTATTTTCCTAAAGGAAAATTAAAAAAAAAATTCAGTTGAAAACTGACTTGTCTTTAGTTGGAAAATCAACTCTTCTATTTGGTTAAAAGTTTAACTACGTTGTTAAAAATCCATTTTATTGATTGAAGATTAAACTATTTTGTTGAATTTTTTTAATGGAAAATAATGGTTTTAATTGAAAATTCAACTAATTTATTGAAATTTGTTTTCTTCTTGAAAATTCATTTTTTAATTGCAAATTTAATTATTCCATTTTTGATTCAGAATTTATCTCTTTTGATCGAAAATTGAACTATTTTGTTAAACATTATTTGGTTAAAATTAGAACTACTTTGTTGAAAATTAGTTTTTTTATATGAAAATTAATTTTTATAACTGAAAATTTAACTTCCATTTCTGGCTAAATTAGATCATTTTTAGTTGAAAATTCAGCTATTAAATTTTTCATAAAAAATTATTCTTTTTCTTTGAAAGCTGAACAACTTGGTTGAAAATTAATGTTATTAGTTTAAAATTTAACTATTTGGTTGACAATTCAGTTTAAAAAAGTGTAAATTAATGTTTTTAACTGAAAATTCCACTAATTTGTCGAAATTGTTTTTTTTTTTGTTATTGAAAATTTATCTTTTAATTGCAAATTTAATTATTCCATTTTTCATTCAGAATTCATCTTTTTCGTTTGAAGATTTTACTATTTTGTTGAAAATTATTTGGTTAAAAGTAGAAGTTCTTTGTTGAAAATTATATATTTTTTTTTACAATAAAATTAATTTTTTTAACTGAAATTTCAACTATTTCATTTTTGGCTGAAACTAAATTGTTCTTAGTTAAAAATTCAATTCTTAAATTTTTCATTGAGAATTCATCTTTTTTGGATGGAAATTGAACTATTTGGTTAAAAATGGAACTACTTTGTTGAAATTTTTTTTTTTATATGAAAATTAATTATTTTAACTGAAAATTCAGCTATTCCATTTTTGGTTGAAAATCGATCGTTTTTAATTAAAAATTCATCAATTCGTTTATAAAAATGTAAAAACATGTTTTTACTTGAAAATTCTAATTTGTTGAAATTCGTTTCTTTTTGTTGATGCAAATTTATTTTTGAATTGCAAATTTAATTATTCAATTTTTGATTCAGAATTTATCTCTTTTGATTGAAAATTTAACTATTTTCTTAAACATTATTTGGTTAAAATTAGAACTACTTTGTTGAAAATTAGTTTTTTTATATGAAAATTTAACTACTCTATTTTTGGTTAAAATTAGATCGTTTTTAGTTGAAAATTCAACTAATAAATTTTTCAGCAAAAATTATACTTTTTCTTTGAAAGTTGAACAACTTGGTTAAAAATTAATTTTATTAGTTTAAAATTTAACTACTTTGTTGAAAATACGGTTTAAAAAAATGTAAATTAACGTTTTTAACTGAATATTCCACTAATTTGTTGAAATTCGTTTTTTTTTCTTGTTGAAAATTTATTTTTTAATTGCAAATTTAATTATTTCATTTTTGACTGAAATTAGATCGTTTTTAGTCGAAAATTCAACTATTAAATTTTTCATTCAAAATCATTCATTTTATTTGAAAGTTGAACAACTTGGTTAAAAATTAATTTTTTTAGTTTAAAATTTAACAATTTTGTTTACAATTCGGTTTAAAAAAATGTAATTTAATGTTTTTTACTGAAAATTCCACTAATTTGTTGAAATTGTTTTTTTTTTGTCTTTGAAAATTTATCTTTAAATTGCAAATTTAATTATTCCATTCTTGGTTTAGAATTCATTTCTTTTTGTTTGAAGTTTTGACTCTTTTGTTGATAATTCATTAAAAAGAATGTAAATTAATGTTTTTAACTGAAAATTCAACTAATTTGTTGAAATTCGTTTTTTGTTGTTGAAAATTCATTTTCTAATTGCAAATTTAATTATTTCATTTCTGGTCCAGAATTCATCTCTTTCGGCTGAAGATTCAACAATTATTTGTTAACAATTATTTGATCAAAAGTGGAACTACTTTGTTGAAAATTAGTTTTCTTTATATGAAAATTTAACTATTCCATTTTTTGCTAAAATTAAATCGTTTTTAGTTGAAAATTCAACCATTACATTTTTTATTAAAAATTATTTTTCTTTGAAAGTTGCACTACCTGGTTAACAATTCATTTTATTAGTTGAAGATTTGACTATTTTGTTGACAATTCGGCTTAAAAAATGTAAATTAATGTTTTTAACTGAAAATTCCACCTATTTGTTGAAATTTGTTTTTTTGTTGTTGTTGAAAATTTATTTTCTAATTACAAATTTAATTATTCCATTTTTGATTCAGAATTCATCTTTTTTGGTTGAAGATTTAACTATTTTGTTAACAATTATTTGGTTAAAAGTGGAACTAATTTGTTGAAAATTAGTTTTTTCATATGAAAATCTTTTTTTTAACTGAAAATTCAACCATTCAATTTTCGATTGAAGATTGATCGTTTTGAGTTGAAAATTCAATTCTAAAATTTTTCATTAATAATTCAACTTTTTTGGTTAAAAATTAAACTACTTTGTTAAAAGTGGAACTATTTTTTCGAAAATCAGTTTGTTTTCTATGAAAATTAATTGTTTCAACGGAAAATTCAACTATTTCATTTTTGGTTGAAAATTGATCGTTTTTAATTGATAATTCAACTATCACATTTTTTATTAATGATTTATTAATGATTCACATTATTTGAAAATTTAATTATTTCATTTGTGGTTTAGAATTCATCTCTTTTGGTTGAAGTTTCAACTTCTTTGTTGACAATTCGTTTAACAAAAATGTATACATTGTCCTGTAAGTATCTCCATACATAGTTTTCCTCTCAATTCTTTACAGTTCCATATATGTTTGAAACTTTCCTCTTCTTTTCTGCAGATTCTACATTGGTATGTCTCCCTACATCCTTTTTGTCCAGCTCTGCTCAAGTTCCCGCATCTCATTCTCGCCCACTCTATTTTCTCCCATTCTTGTACCATTTTGTCAGACAAGTAGTTTTCTTCATTCACTGTTTCTTTGATATCTTTGTATTCACAGTAAATAGACTTATCGATCTTGCTCCAACTTTTTTGTACTTCTTGTTCTATTCTGATTTTTACCATCTGTTGAAATCTAGATCCTAGATCGTCTTGCTTTTCTTCCAAACTCAGCAGTTTCAAAATATCCGGACTCCCTAACTCTTCGCATGCATTCTTCAATTCTTTGCCCCATTGTGTAGCGTTGCTGTTTCTTAGTCCTCTCAATATTTCTTTTAGGCATTGTTTCGGCCACCTTGCATCCTCCATTTGATACACCTGTAAAGTGAAGTTTGCTACTCTTTTCAGAGCTAAAGTGCACATTTTCGTCCTGCCTGTTTCCATCCTCCATATGTAATCTGGCGTATTTCTGCTCAGTCCTAACGCCATTTTTATGAAACGGCCTTGCACCTTTTCTATGGCTTTTTTCTCAGACCAGCCCCACACTTCTGCCCCATACATGATTACTGAGCTGATAAGTGAATCAAATAAGTATATCTTCCGTCTCAGGTTTCCTACTTTCGCTCTTTTCATTAAACCCCAGGCTTGATTTATACCTTTTTGAACCTTTCCTGTTTGTTTTCTTAGATGTTCCATTGACGTATTTCCTGAAGTGAACCAATAGCCTAAATATTTAAATTTCTTCACTATTTCTATTTGTTCTCCTCCAAAGTAAAATTTATCTTCCTTTGATATGTTCCCTGCCTTTCTGAAGATCATGACCTTTGATTTCGATGTATTAAGTTCCAACTTATTTCTGTTTGTGTATTTTTCTAAGCTTTTCATCATTTCTTTCAGCTCACCTCTGTCCTCCGCTACTATGACTACGTCATCTGCATATTTCAAACAGTATATTTTTGTCTTTTCTATCACCGATCCTCCAATTTTCCTTCTTTCCCAATCATGTTCTAAGTCATTTACGCGTATGTTGAATAACACCGGGCTAAATGGACATCCTTGTCTAACTCCTTTTTTAGTCCAGAAACATCTGTTAGATCCTTTCGTTGTCTTTATCGTGTTCCAGTGATTCCAACCTTCTCGAGTTTCTGCATCAATAATGTCCTGTCAAATTTATCGAAGGCTGCCCGAAAGTCTATGAAGAACGCGTAGAGTTTTCCTTTTTCCTGTTTTAATTTGTTCTGTATCAGTGAGTTCAGAACAAATATATGTTCCCTCGTCGAGTACCCTGGTCGAAAGCCTGCCTGACTCTCTCCTAAGTAGCGTTATTCCTCTATAATTTTTCGCGTTGTTCTCATCTCCTCCCTTGTGGATTGGATAGATCTGTCCTGTCTCCCACCCTTCTCCTATTTCTCCTTCAGTCCATAATTGGTTGAGAATCCCTGTCAATTCTTCTATTAGTTCTTGGGGTAGTACTTTAAGGAATTCATTTATGATCCCATCTTCTCCTGGCGCCTTTCCCTTCTTCAGTTTCCGGATCTGATCTTCTACCTCTTCTTTCAAAATGTCTTCATTCAATTCTCCTAATGTATCTTCTTCTCCTCTCTTCTTCGTTTTATCCAACTCTGGCTCTTCTTCTATCCCTTTTGGCATTTCCTTTGTTTCATCCAATTTCGGTTCTTCTTCTGTCCCTTCCAATAATTCCTTGAAATGTTCAAGCCATTGTCCTTCATTTATGCTGGTATTCAAACTTCCTCTTTTTCTTGCTCTGTAGGGTCTCACTGCTGTCCAGAATTCTCCCAAGTTCTTGCTCTTCTCCACTTTTCCCCGTTTCCTTTCTTCTTCCCCTTGTTTTTTGTCCTTGTACAGTTTTTTCAGTTCTTTTTTGGATTTATTATACTTCACCCTATCGTTTGTCTTTTTTGATCTTCTGAACTTGGCTAGATGTTTCCTGGTTTCCTTCCTTTTTTCATTGCATTCTTTATCAAACCAATCTTCATCCTTCTTCTTTCCTTGTGTCATCATCCCAGATTTTTCTGCCGCTTCAGTGATTATTCTCTTGAAATTGTCGAGTCTTTCCTGTGTTGTCTTTGGTTTTCCTTTCGATTCTTCCCAGTTTTTGAGTAGTGCTTCTCTGAACTCTTCCTTTTTATCTTCTCTCCATTTCCAGCGTTCATCCAGAAAACCATCGTCCTGCTGCCCTTGAAAGTTCCATTTTGTCGTTGCAATTAGAGGCATATGATCCGATTCTTCTCTTTCGTCTATCTGTATTTCCTTAATTGGGTCTTCTTCATCCTTCACGATAAGATAATCCAGGACTGACGCACTGTTTGTTCCAATGCGCGTTAATTTTCCTTTTTCATCTCCCTACAGTCTTCCATTCATGACCGTCAAACCACAGTCTTCACACCATTTCAGTAGATTTTCTCCTTCTTTATTTAGTACTGCATCTTCCGGGTGTCTTTCCCATTCCTCTTCTCCTTCTGGATCTGTTCTCGCTGATTCTTTACCTATTCTCGCATTAAAATCTCCTAAAATTGTAAGAGGGTGTCCTTGGTATGTAGATTGTTCCAGAAGTTCTTCTATTTCTTCTCTGATTTTCTTCATCCCGACATTGTTGTAAACGGATACAATTTCTCCTGATTCTCCACCTATTTCGTAATTAATTTTCACTCCGTATTTCCATTCTGAAAACTTGTATTTCGCGTTCTTCAGCTTCCTGCAACCTATGAGCTGTCCTCCCATAGCCCTTCCTTTTTTTTCCTTCCTAATAGCTGGTTTCATGAACCATTCAAAATCATTTTTCAATCTCTTTCTGATTCTCTCTTCTTGCTCCTTCTCTGTCCAGGTTTCCAACAATATTATTATATCAAACTGTTCAATGTACTTCCAAGTGTCTCTACTTTTTTCAATTCCCGCAATATTCCACAATAGTATTCTAAATTTGATCTGTTTTATAAAAAAGAGTTTTCTGTCAATTTACCTTCTTCTTCATTCCAGTGTATCCATTTGTCGTTGATCTTGATTTTTCTGTATCCCACCTTCACTTCTTTTTCGTTTTCTCTCTCTCTCTCCTAGTCACTTCTCTTATTTTCCTTTGTACCTCTCTTTCTGTTTTCGTCAGATCGTCGTCTACGAAGATGTTCGTTCCTTTGAGATCAGATTTTCTTCCCAAGATCTCCTTTTTCATTTCCCACGTTTCCAACTTGATGACTAATACCTTTTTATTCTCTTCCCTTCCAATCTCGTACGCCTCTTTGATTCTTCCCTTCACTTTGATGGTTTCTTCTAGGAAAAGTCGTGCTTCTCTATCGTTGAGTTTCCTCTCTGTAGTCCTCTTACAACAATATTATTCTTTCTTTCTCTCTTTTCCCACTTTTCCCATTTTTTTTCCAAGTCCATCATTTTTTGTGCTTCTCTTTTCTCATTTTGAACTCTTTCCGGTGCCAACTCTTTTCTCTTCTCCAGTTCCGTTTGAATTTGCTCCATTTTCTGCTCTATTTCTTCTTTCTTCAATACCCACTCCTCGTTTCCAATTTTCGACTCCAAAAGTTGGATTTTCCTATATATGTTCGTTTTCTCTCTCTCCCATTCTTTACTTTTGCGCTGCAATTCATCCTTCACTTTTTGTAATTATTTTCGGTTCTCCTCCCTCGATCTTTCCCTTTCTGTTCTTATTTCCTTCAAGTCTGCCATTATTAGCAGTTAAAGCTCTGGGTCAGTCTTTTTTCTGGTCTCTTCTGTTTCTTCCATAATTTCGCTATCCTTCTTTTCTACGGACTTCTCTGTTCGACTTCCCTTTATCGTTCTCTTCACGAATATGTCTAAACTGTGTGATCTGCTACTCGTTTCTGCTTCCGTCACTTTTTTTGGTCTTCCTCTTCCACGTTTCTCGGGGACTGTTTTGACGTTTTGCGTGATACTGTTTGTTTTGGAGTTTTCTGTCGGTAAGAAAGATTCACTCTTGTCCGTCACTTTCTCTTCTTCCCGCCTGGCGTCGCTCCTGCTCGTCAGCATTTCTCGCCTATGTCATTTCCGACTGAACCTAACCTCCAATAATTCAGTGCTCGATTTTATAATGCCTTTCACACTTTATTCTTAAATCCTGCACTTTTGATTATATATCCCTATGATTCTTCGAAATTCGCTCTATCAGCCTGCACAGAACTTTGCTTTTGCACCGCAACTTTCTCACTACTTTCTCAACAAACTTCACCACCCACTTTGCACACGTCCACTACACTCGGCCCACCCAAATAGAACCTTGAAAATCAATTTCTTTTTTTATATGAAAATTAATTTTAACTGAAAATTCAACTATTCCATTTTGGCTGCAACTAAATTGTTTTTAGTTGAAAATTCAATTCTTAATTTTTTCATTGATAATTCATCTTTTTTGGTTGAAAATTAAAATATTTGGTTAAAAGATGAATTACTTTGTTAAATATTCATTTTTGGATGAAAATTGATCGCTTTGGGTTGAAAACTCAATTCTTAAATTTTTCATTGATAATTCATCTTTTTTAGTTGAAAATTGAAGTATTTGGTTAAAAATGGAACTACTTTGTCGAAAATTATTTTTTTTTGTATGAAAAATAATTGTTTTAACTGAAAATTTCAGCTATTTCATTTTTGGTTGAAAATCGATCGTTTTTCATTGAAAATTCAACAATTCGTAAAAATAAAAATAAAAATGTAAATTAATGTTTTTAACTGAAAATTCTACTAATTTGTTGAAATTCGTTTCTTTTTGTGGATGAAAATTTATTTTTGAATTGCAAATTTAATTATTCCATTTTTGATTCAGAACTCATCTCTTTTGATTGATGATTGAACTATTTTGTTAAAAATTATTTGGTTAAAAGTAGAACTTTTTCTTTGAAAGTTGAACAACTTGGTTGAAAATTAATTTCATTAGTTTAAAATTTAACTATTTGGGTTACAATTATTCGGTTTAAAAAAGTGTAAATTAATATTTTTAACGGAAAATTCCGCTAATTTGTTAAAATTTGTTTTTTGTTATTGAAAATTTATTTTTTAATTGCAAATTTAATTATTCCATTTTTGATTCAGAATTCATCTTTTTCGGTTTGGGGATTTAACTATTTTGTTACAAATTATTTGGTTAAAAGTGGAACTACTTTGTTGACAATTAGTTTTTTCATATGAAAATCAATTGTTTTGAGTTGAAAATTCAATTCTAAAATTTTTCATTAATAATTCAACTTTTTTGGTTAAAAATTAAACTATTTTGTTGAAATTGGAACTATTTTGTCAAAAACTAGTTTTTTTCTATGATTGTTTTGAGTTGAAAATTCAATTATTAAATTTTTCATTGATAATGCATGTCTTTTATTTAAAAATTAAACTATTTTGTTAAAAGTGGAACTACTTTGTTAAAAATTAGTTTTTTCTTTCTATGAAAATTAATTGTTTTAACCGAAAATTCAACTATTCAATTTTTGTTTTAAAATTGATGACTTTGATTTGAAAATTCAGTTCTTAAATTTTTCATTGATAATTCATATTTTTTGGTTGAAAATTAAACTATTTAGTTAAAAGTGGAACTAATTTGTTAAAAATTTATTTTATTGCTTACAGATTTAACTTTTTTTTTAATTTGTGTTTTTTTGTTGTTGAAGATTAATTTTTTAAAGTGAAAATTCAACTATTCCTTTTGGTTGAAAATTCAACTCTTACATTTCTAATTGAAAATTCATCTCTTTGGTTGCAAATTCAACTGTTTGTTAAACATTCATTTTATTGGTTTAAGATTAAACCATTTTGTTGAAATTCGTTCTTTTTTTGTTGAACATAAATTTTTTTAAATGAAAATTCAACTGTTCCATTTTTTGTTGAAAATTGATAGTTTTCACTTGAAATATGAACTATTAATTTTTCAATTGATAATTTATGTTTTTTTGTTGAAAATTGAATTACATGGTTGAAGCTGAATTACTTTATTGAAAAATTTATTTTATTGGTTGAAAATTTAACTATTTTGTCAAAATTTGTGTTTTTTTTTGGTTGAAAATTAATTTTTAATATGAAAATTCAACTGTTCCATGTTCAGTTGAAAATTCGGCTCTTAAATTTTGTAGTGATAATTCATCTTTGTTGGTTGAAAATTAAACTATTTGTTCAAAAGTAAAATTACTAACTTAAAATTTCGTTTTTTTTTACATGAAAATTAATTGTTTTAACTGAAAATTCAACTACTCCATTTTAGGTTGAAAATTGACCGTTTTTAATTAAAAATTCAACTCTTCTACTCGGCTAAAAGGTGAACTTGGTTAAAAAGTCATTTTATTGGTTGAAGTTTTAATTCTTTTGTTAACAATAATTTTGTTGTTGGAAAATTAATTGTTATAACTGAAAATTGAAGTGTTCTTTTTTGGCTCAAATAAAAAGGTTTTTAATTGAAAATTCAATTCAAGATTGAACTATTCTGTTGAAAACTCCTTTTTTTAAATAAAAATTAATTTTTCAACTGAAAATTCAACCTCTGATATTTTGATTGTTAATTCTTCATTTTTCGTTGAAAATTCAACGACTTTGTTATACATTAAATCTTTTTTTTGTTTGGGATGAAACTATTTTGTTGAAATTTTTTTTTAAACATTTATTTTTTAACTGCAAATTTGATTATTCTATTGTTGGTTGAAAATTCATCGATTTTAGTTGAAAATTAAATTTTTAATTGATAATTCATCTTTTTGGGTTGGAGATTCAACTACTTGATTTAAAGTTTAACTATTTTCTTAGAAATTCTTTTCATTGGTTGAAAATTGTTTTAAGTCAAAATTCAACTATTCCATTTTTGGTTGAAAACTGATAATTTTTAATTGAAAATTCAACTCTTTTACTTGGTTAAAAGTTGAACAAATTTGAAAAAATTCATTTGATTGGTTGAAGCTTTAACTTTTTTGTTGACAATTGTTTTTTGTTGGAAAATTAATTTCTTTAAACTGAAAATTGAACTATTCAATTTTTGTCTGAAATTAGATCGTTTTTAATTCAAAATTAAATGATTGAATTTTTCATTGAAAATTAACCTTTTTTCTTTGAAAGTTTAACTACGCGGTTGAGGAATTTCTAGAATTTCTGGCCCACGCAGTTTCTCATCGCGCAAGGAAAGAGACGGTTGCGACTATCGCCTCGGAAGGGCCGCAGTGTTCGAGTACTTTGTCGAGTATATTGCGCAATATGATGCATTCTGAGTGGAAACGGTTCAGGTGGCCTTGAAAGTTTATGTTTCGATACTCGCGATTAAGGATCAAGGCTATTTGCAGGCAACCCCCGACACTGTTTCTAAACAAAGAGTCTAGTGTACTTGTAACTTGTAATTGGATGATCGTTTAAAAATATCTATAAGCGTAAATATTTTGATAATTTACAATTAATATTTATCATTTGCAAATTTCAAGGTTAAAATGTAAATCATCAATCCCGGAACAAAGGAAAAATTTTGTTGTTGAAAATTTATTACTTTTTATTTTTCATGTGCTAATACAGTCAGTGTAAAACAAATAAATTTTCAAGGATTTTAAAGAAGAATTAAAAAAAATTAGATAGTTAAGTAAACAACAATATATTTGAAGAACTGTGATTCTTATTTTATAAAATTCACTTGATATATTTTCAATTACGCCTTATTTGGAAGATTTTATGGCAATTTTGTCAATTTTGTGAAATTAGAAAAAAGTTAATCGTTCTGAAAGATATTTAGAAGATGTACAAGTTTTGAAAAGAATTCAAAATAATTTCAAATTTGATAAGGTTAATTAGAAAAATTAATTTTCAAAGAAAATTTTAACAGATTTTTTAAACATGTTCAAGTGGTGCCTGGATGGGTTTAAATATACTGTGAGCATTAAATATCAAAAAATAAAAGAAAGATTACATTAAATAACATAATATTTTTTATTTTCGAATTATTCTTTTTTTATAACCTAATGCTCAGTATATATTGAAAACCACCAGCGTACCACTTGAAGATGTTAAAAAAATTATTTTATATTATAATGAATAAATAAAAAAAATTGTATTGTTCAACATTTCAAATAAAAGCGCGAACGGCAGTCAATGACGCGCCTTATGCATCGCATGCGCAGTAGTGCAAGGTGCCCGCGTTGGGAGCACTTTGACCAATCAGGGCAGTCACTGGTGACTGGTTTTCTGAACCTTGTTACAAGCATGTGACTACTCAGGTTGCCCTTACGAAAAGATATGACAGGAAAAAAATGACAGGTGTGTCATTTTTTTCCTGACATTTTTTTTCTGTCATTTTTTCGCGACCACAAGAAAATGACAGGAAAACGACAGGCAAAACGACAGCCGAAAATGACTGGCCCTAATTGGCCATAATT
>CAKNXH010001241.1:87128-110740 GCA_932178445.1 Andricus quercusramuli | reverse complement strand
TCCTAGATATTTTGCAAAATTAATGTCACAGATGTTCGGAGAAGCGAGGAAGAAGGGCATTGCGTTTACCTTTTTCGACGATATTTGTGTTTTTGCCAAAACCTGGAAAGACTTGCTAGGGAATCTGCGTGAGATTTTTCAGCTTTTGCGAGCGGCGTCATTAACAATAAATTTACGAAAATGCAAATTTGGCATGCGACAGGTTGAATATTTGGGGTATGTATTGGGTGAAGGAATTTTGCAGCCAGGAAGTCGAAAAATTAAGGCGATTGAGGATTTTGATAGGCCGAACTCTAAACATGAAATTTGACGATTTGTAGGTTTGGCGAGTTTCTTCAGAAGGTTTGTTCCGAACTTTGCTAAGGTGGAAGGTCCCCTTACAAATCTTCTGAAAGAAAAAGAGAAGTTTAAATGGGGCGAGGCTCAACAAACGGCGTTTGAGGAAATCAAATCTGCTCTAATAGCGCGGCCTGTTCTGAAAATATATAACTCGCATGCGTATCGTACAGAAATGCATACGGATGCATCGGCGGCAGGGTTGGGGGCTATGCTATTTCAAGTCGACAGCGAAAAGGAACCACTTAGATTGGTTTACGCGATTAGTCAGCGAACAAATGAATGTGAGTCCAAGTATCACTCCATTCGGTTGGAGCTTCTTGCTATCGCGTGGTCGCTTCAGCGACTCAGGCCGCTTTTTATTGGAATACCGTTCGCGATCGTAACAGACTGTCAAAGTCTGGTGCACCTAAATACATGGAAACTCAAAATGCACAAGTGGCTCAGTGGTTAAGCGAAATTCCGGATTTCGATTTTGAGATTAAGCATCGTAATGGGGATCAAATGCGTCACGTCGACGCACTCTCAAGGGCACCGGTTGAGAAAGCGAGCGAGAAAGAATGTTTGGCCTGGCAAATGTCGATTACGACGGAGGAAGATGAAATTTCAAATTTTCAGCGATCTGGTCCAGCTGTAAACGAATTAATTGGAGTTGTGAAAAGAAAAGAGTGTGAGCGATCAAACAATGAGAGAGCAAAAGTAAGAGAATTTGTTCTAAGCGACGGTTTGTTGTACAAGCGCGAAATAGAAAATGGGGAGGAAGTAGAAAAGTATGTAGTACCACGTGCTATGAGAAAGTCTCTTGTGATCAGATATCACGATTTAATGAATCACTTTGGTGTTAATAAAACGGTTGAGAGAATAAGAAAATATTTTTACTTTCCAAGGTTGCGAAGTTACGTTAAAGTTCACGTTAAGCATTGTTTTGGTTGTATCGGGACCAAACGAAAGTCGGGTAGAGGAGAAGGGGAATTGCATCCCATTCCTCCAGGTCGTCGTCCGTTTGATATCGTGCATCTGGATCACGTGGGACCTTTTCCCACATCGACACGTAAAAACAAATATGTATTGGAGATTATCGATAACCTCACTAAGTTTGTTAAACTTTTCGCGTTTCGAGACGTTAGTGCTAATCTAACTATCAAACAGGCTGAAAAATTTGTAGAAGAATTCGGAGCACCCGCCAGGGTGGCGTCTGATCGTGGAACAAGCTTCACGGCAAAAAAGTTTCAGGAATTCTGTCAAAAACATGGCATTAGTCATACGTTAAACTCGAGTCGACACCCCATGGCGAATGGTCTGATTGAACGATTAAAGCAAACAGTCTTACCGATTATAAGAATTGCGACAGGGTGGGGAAACGGCAAAGAATGGAACAAGTGTCTGCCAATGATTGAGCGAGATCTGAATACAAGTGTAAATGTATCGACTGGTAAGACACCATACGAAGCTTTATTGGGATATAATCCCCGTTTTGCAGAAGGTCCATGGAGAGATGTAACAAAGAGGGGCGAATTATACCAGGCACCCGAAGTTGTGCAAAGGGAAATACGTTTTTATGACCAGAAAAGCCGTTGCTACCGGTGAATCAACAAAGCTTCAGGCTGGCTTTACTGAGCCGTTGGTAATTGTCAGTGATAGTTACAATGATACCCATAAAGTCCGAAAATTGAATGAATCGCGCGATGGATCGTTTGAAACTACGGCTCACGTAACTCAGCTGAAGCTCTGGAGACCTGAAAATGAATCGGGATATGAGTGTGAGAGTGAACCAGAAGACGAAAATGTTGGACGAAAGATGAATGAGAGTATTGAAATGACGAGCGATATACCTTTAAGTGAGTCAGATAAAGAGTCAGAGTCCGACCCCAAAAGAGAGGAACGATCAGTAGAAGAATTGATAAATAAAGAACGTAGATCTATTCGTCGAAGGCAAGAACCGAAATACTTGGCCGATTATGTGCATTAATATGGAATATTAAATTTTAAGAATTTTGATTAGTAATTTGTTTTAATAGAATTTTATAACGACGAAAACTGTTGATAGTTTTAAATTTTCACATAGTTTGGAGGGCCAAACTCAATAAAGGATGGCCGATAGTTGAGAATTCATTCAAAATAAACGGAAGTCGACTGCGTATTTCCGGCACTGCTGTCGCAGTAGCGGAAGTAGGGGAAATCGGGCGCGTTCCCGCAAAAAAGAAGAACAGACTGCTTGTGACCACGAGAGTGTAAGGGTCGTTTGCGATGGTCAATGCGCTGTGCCGAATTCATTCTCTATGTTTCACATTTATTTTAATATCTCAAATACGTAGTGTTAAACTCTTTTCAATTAACCTCAGTGTCGTGATTTACTAAACCCGAAAATCCTTAGAACTAGTAATCCCGTCTCTCTCTTAACACATATGATAAAAATTATTATGAAAATGATCCACATTCGATCTGAACATGCTCCAAATGCTGAAGTGCAAACTTCGATTTTGAGGTTCTGTTCTGCCAACCAGCGTTAATCGTCGATTAACTCCGTTAACCGGCCAAAATCGACCGGTTAAGTTAAACAGTGATTCACTCTCTTTAATCATACTTTAGAAGATGGTGGAACGCAAGGTACTGATTAAATTAGAGCAATCGAGAATTAACGTCTTAATCAGAGTTGTTGAAATCGGCCCTTAGTGGAATAAACCTCAAATTCTTTTGACTTCATATTTTCTTGGGAATTCCCGCCGAAAAGGGAATTACGTTGACGATAGATTATGCCACAGAAAATTAAAATCCGGCACATTTTGCAATATAAATGGGAGTTCCGTCTTGAATATGCCGTAAGAACAATTCCAAAGACAAACTTTATAAAAAAGAATCAATTGCAGCTGGACCGAAACTAGAATTTCTATAGAAAACAAATTATTGATTTTAAATCTAAAAGAAGGGAGGCGTTTGTCACCAACGTAAATTCTAATTAATTCATGATATTTCTTTGTACTGTATAATTATTATGTATTGAAAAAAAATTGATTTGCATATTCTATCATTCAAAATTAACGCGCGATAAACATCCAATGCGACTGCTGATATGACGCATGCGCAGTGCGATTGGGGAGCCCTATTGCACTACTTAAGATTTTCCCCGTGACCGGTTGCTCATTCCCAGGCGCATAAATCCAGCATATTTTCGATTAGTTGAAAAAAACAACAACGAGACCATTTTTCGAAAAAAGGACTCTGAGTGCCATTGTATTTTGCCCCTTAGATTATGTGTTTAAAATATTACATCAAACAATTCATCATTGTAGGAGAAAAGTTGTCATTTGTAATACATGGGCTAAAAATCTAGCACGGGGAAGCACCCTAAATCTTGAAAAACAATTTTCTGCTAGCTCCAAAAAGAGGTTATGACAAGCAGGACAAAAGCGTCTCATCTCGACGCTTCAATAAATCTCAACATTTTTCGCAAAAACTCGATCTAAAAATCTTCCTTCGACCTTTTTTTGATAGGATGCGTACTCTTTTAAATTGTAAACAAGACAATGAGACTACGTCTGGTTCAATGTCAATGCACATTATGAATTTTGATGATAATGATTTTATGAAGATTAATGATGCCAATAATATAATGCCAAATAAGAAAAAACTATCAAACTAATCATGAACAATAAAATTTGTACTTCATTTTGCAATATCTGAATAAGCAGTGATTGACCGAGGTACAGAAATTATTATAATATACATTTAATATAATGGATTTCAACATAATATAGAAAGGTTCGCATGTTGGACAAACTTTAAATGAGTGCAAAGTACGAGATACGTGATGAGAATTTTCGTTGAAGCCGAAGGAGCTTTAACAAAAGAGAATTAACAATCTCCAAATTACACTTATCGGTTGGGTGACCTTTACATTTTACGTAAGTATAAGTAAGATTTTACTCCCCCCCCCCCCCCCTTCAAGTCGTCTTACTTAATTTTTGGATGACCCCTTAAAAGTGTACCATATTCGTACTTCTTTCGGACAATCTGATATAAAGTTTAAAAGAAAAAAGTGATGAGGATAGGTTAAGTGTAGATTAAATCACACATTCTGATTTGCGGATAGTTAAAAAAATCTACTTAAATCATAGATAGATTATATTATTATATTCACCAATTGAATTGAGGATAAGCGCCAAGGATAGCACAAGATTAGAAACAATCCTCATTTTCTTCTAATAAGGTGAAAAACTAATTAATGTATTAATGAAGGATTTGATTCACAGTGTCACTAATGAGTATTCTGGTTCTTCATCAGATATCTTATAGTCGTTATCGCTTGAATTATGGGCGTCGAGTTTGTTCTTCTCAGATAATTATCAGTTTTAATTAAAACAATGTACTGACTGAATTCGTTAAAACAAATATCACAATTTATTTATTCTTTTACGTTTGAGTCGAAATCATAATTCTTCACGGAAATTCCGTCGCCGAAACTCAAAATTATATTTCTTTACTGAAATTCCATGCGAATTGTATTTCGTTGAAAATTCAACTTTTTTGTTGAAAATCCTTTTTTTGTTTTTTTGAAAATTTAACTACATGGTTAAAACTTTCGGTACATTGTACAAAATACAGATTTCTTGTTTAAAGATTAAAAATTCATCTGTTTGGTCGCAAATTGAACTATTTGGTTGAAAATGATGTATTTCGTATCTTTGACGTTGAAAGATAATCTTTTATTTTTGATTACTTGACAACTTGGTTCAAATTTGAACTAATTTGTAAAGAATTCTTTTTCTGTGTTGAACCTTCATCATTTGAGATGAAAGTTGTTTTCTTTTGTTAAAAATTGAACTATTTTGTTGAAAATTAGTTTTTTTTAAATTATGAATTAACCTATTCTGGATAAAAATTTAACAGAACAAAGAGTCGGCTAAACATTTGCCAAAATCTTGGCCATTCATGTATCGGTTTCTCTGGACTCAAACCAAAGGGCCTATGACAAAGTCACCAGACGCGTCCTCAGGTTGTGGAGGTCCAGTCACAATTGAAGGAAAAAACTGAGAATATCATCTGCCTTAAGGAGCTTTGCGACTACTTCATCTGAAGAGGAATCTTCTTCGATCACTTCCTGTCTTCATTTATATAGTGCGCAAATAATTCGTGCAAAACATTCTTCTGCAGTCTAGAACCTTCTATAACTTAAAGATAAAAAAGTGGATATATTACTATTAGAGAACGTGAAACCTACCTCACCAACATTGAGAACATTCTACAGTTGTAGTGATTGTATCCCTGCTAAGTTTCTAGAATATTCTTGATGACGTCATCAAAGTATACTGCGCAAGTTCTGAAAAGAATTTTTCGTAAAGAACTTGAAGGTTATTCCAATGATTTATTACATTTTGCGTTGCAAAAAATTATGCCTTGAACGTCTCGATTATAATGTAGAACATTCTAGAACTTTGTTGCATCATTTAAAGCAATACTGTGCAGAAGTCTCAGGAAAATTGGTAGGAGGGTTAGCGTCTATAAAAGGAGACCAGCTCTTCTCTTTTATCAGTTTATTGTCAGGTGTCAGATTATGAAGAAGAAGAGCATCAAGTGCTAAAAAAAAGTTCAAACTTATTTCGGAAGAACATTCAAGAACTAAAACAAGTGATGAAAATGAGAACAGATTTATAAACTCTAACAACAAAATTTAATACTGTGAATATCGAAAAGTGAAGTAGCGAAGGTGGATTTCTTAAAATTGAACAAAATTGCTGTCAATAACGATTTTCTTCTAACAAAGAAGTTCAAGGACCTAGAGCTAAATAAAAACTATGAAATCACAAACATCAAGAAAGTAACAACACAATCAATTACCAGTTACTTGTAATATTTTCATCCTAGTTCGGATCAAAAGCAATATTATATATAAGTTCCATATTTTTTACAAATTGGAATTATCTTGTAGTTGAGAGTAGTGTACAACTCTGTCACCGTGATGAAGAAACATACTATCTACAGCTATGAATGAAGCCTGTTTACCTCTACGCGGCAATGCGTCAAACTGCAATTTTTATGATTCTTCATCAGGAGACAGAACTACTCTTTTAAAATTCCTCGAAATTGGGTGTCTTCTGCCTGTGGGAGATTCCTTAATTTCTTCTTGGGTCATATCTTCAATCGCGCCGCTGTACATGTTTATTTTCACCCGTTTGCTAATCTTATATATTCTTGTATATATTGCACTAAGACATATATCACGTTGAGTTAATGTTGCGAAGACATCACCACTGGACGTTGATAATACAGTTTGTTCTGCGTTTGGTAAAGGCCCCAAGACATTATGTTTTCCTTTCACTAGAATTGGCATATCGCGAGGAAAAGTGTATCTCCGAATTTCAAATCGCTGGTTCGGATTCGTGTTGGGAATGAGCCGAAAAAATCTCAGTAGTTCACGTTTGAATCCAAATATGCGTAGAGGAGAATTTTTTGCAGAAGGAGACCTGGATCTGGCACGAGGGGATGTCGCGGCAGGTGGAGAATACCGCTCCAGAGAATAAGGTCTAGCTGGAGGAAGAAGGCTTTCAGGAGAATTAAGTCGGCCAGAAGAATAAGACCTTCCAGAACGAGGAATACCAGGAATAGGTTCGCCATTAGGTAAACAGTCGAACAGTAAACTTAACTCTGCAACAAGAAACAAGAGGATTTTAATATTCTCTTCTGAAATATTTTTCCCTTTCAGAGAGAGAAGTACCTAACCTAATCAGGAAAAACTTTGCCCGAAAATGTTTTCATAAAAATGAACTCTTGCTGCAAAGAAGAGTGTTGCGCTAAAATTCGTGTCAAATTTCGAGGAGAATTGCATAAATCATTTTGGCAAATCGGAGATTACAATTCACAAAACATCACACTAAAACTTGGGGTATCAAATTGTTGCAGATATTTTGATGACTCACGTCACCTTTAAAAGACCCACCCCTAGTTGTTTCAACGGAAACATTCCAAAAATTCTCCAAGTGAAAAAGCCACAACATTTTTTTAGTGAAAGTAATCACTTATGTCTCCTTCACAAAATTCCAGGTTAAAATTTAAATCTGACAATGATATTCAACAAAACTTAGAATTAACCCATAGCATTTTAACGCAAACATTCCAAATAGTGGACTTGTGATGCCATGATATTTGCCGCATAGGGGGTAGTTTTTAAGGGTTGACGTTTATTGCACAAATGTACACAAATCAAAACGCAAATATATGGCTCATGTAATGTTGATTTTGGATGATGTTGGGGCTGGCGAAAATTTTACTGGCCCCACCATGTTATTTGCTGCCTAGAGACATTTTTTAAGGGTTGGAGTTTGCTGCACAAAGTTAAACAAATTGGGACGAAAAGACTAGGCTCATATAAAGTTGATTTCGGACATTGTCGGGGCTGGTGAAAAACTTTGCTGGCCCCCCCCATGATGTTTGCCGCATAGGGAGTAGTTTTTTAGGGTCGAAGCTTGTTGCACAGATCTAAACAAATTAAGGCAGAAATATTAGGCCCTTATAAAGTTGATTTTGGACAATGTCGGCGCTCGGTGGAATAATATTTCGTTGGATCCGCCATGGTGTTTGCTGCATAGGAGGTAGTTTTTAAGGATTGAGGTTTGTTGTCCAAAATACACCTTCCTTAGGAAGTTGTGTTCATAACAAAAATTTCAGACAACTTCATGGGTTTTCGAAGCTCTTATCATTTCAAGAAGTAAACTCGGTAGCCTAGGAGTTTAAAACACATCTTCATGGAGAAAGTTGTTTTTGTAACAAACACTCACAACACGCTGATGGTTTCCAAAAGTTTCGTCATTCTAAGAAGTAAGCCCGGTAGCTCAGATGTTTGAAATACATCTTCCTCGAGGATGGTGTGTTTATAACTAAAATTTCAGACAACCCCGTGGATTTTCAAAGGTCTTGTCACTCTAAGAACTAAACCCGGTAGTCCAGGTGTTTGAATTACATGTTCTTCGAGGAGGTTGTGTTCATAACTAAAATTCCAGACAACCTTATGGGTTTTCGGAGGTCTCATCATTTTAAGAAAAATGTCCAACGTGCTTTCTGCTTCAGTTCTGAACGCATGTTCGTAAGGAAAGATATGTTTTGAACACCTGGACTACCACTTTCACTTCCTAGAATGACTATACCTTAGAAAAAAGGTAAGGTTGCCTTAAATTTCTGTTCTGAACACATATTGCTTGGTGATGATGTGTTTTGAACACTTGGACTACCAGGTTTACTTTTAAGAATGACGAGACATTTGAAAACCCATGAAGGTGTCTTGAATTTCAGTTGTGAACACAATTTTCTCGTGAAAGATGTATTTTAAACACCTGGACTACCAGTTTCACTTCTTAGAATGACGAGAAATTTGGAAAATTATCAGTGTGACATAAATTTTAGTTATGAATACTCTGAATACTATGAATACTCTTCCCTCGGGGAAGATGTATTTTGAACACCTGGAGTACCAGGTTTATTCTTCAGAATGGCTAGACCTTCGAAAGCCGGCTGAAGAATCTCACATTTCTATTATGAATACACTTTCTTCGAAGACGAGGTTCTCTGAATGCCTGGACTACACCAAGATTACTCCTTAGAGGGACGAAACCTTGGAGAAAGGGTCGAAGAATTGCAAATATCTATTGTGAACACTCCATCCTCAAAGATATATTTCGAACTTCAAGACTACTAGGTTTATTTTTCGGGAAGGCTAGAGCTTCGAAAATAACCGAAAGAACGAAAATAGACTGAGTTAACAGAATTTCATTATTTTCGGATGCTTGTGGAGGACAAAATAGGAATTATTCTATGATGATTTGTCTTTCTTTGTTATCGAGATATTTCGAAGTTGTTATTGAAAATCTTCACCTGACTCGGGGGTACTCGTACTGCCAGTGTAATCGCAATTTCGGTGCTTATGGCAAATTGAAAAAAAGTAGAGTGCGTTGAAGCTGAAACTGAAGGTAACGATATTATAAGGCGAGCTCAAAAAATGGATCCTTTCATTGTAGTTGGAAAACATCAATATGAATTCAAAGACTTTGAAACGATCATGAAAATAGGCGCGACGATTCCCAAAGATGTTCAAATTAGCAAGGCTGCGTAAATTGATTACTTTCCGGACGGTACTGTGAAAACATACGACAAACACGTTGGCGGGAAAATAGTTGAAGTTATAATCGAAATATCTTTGACCATTGACGAAATTCGAAAAGCCACTTCGGTCCACCAGTTGGTATTTCGGCTGAGAAAAAAAAATTTACAAAGTTTATTACGCTATTTAAGCATAGGTGGTCAATAATTTTTCAAAAATTTTTTGGATAAGGTCGCATTGAAAAAAAAAATGATTGGCTACGAATAATCAAAATGATCAAAATGCATCAATGGAAAAATTGGAGTAATAATCGTCATTATACAAAGTAGCAGTATATATTTTTCTTCTGGTCGTTCTCGCACTTTGACTTCTTTGAACTCTGATGAAAAACTTTCTCGCTGGAAGCTTTTCAAAGTCGAAAATTTTCTCGGGAAGCTCATTTCGTCTATGAACAATGAAGTTTCTATGAGTTGAGCACAAGAAAAGTAATAAATTCGATGTAATTCGTAAACCAGTTTTAATTTTTCATTTCGTAAATGACAAGTCAAATCGAGAAATTTGTTCGACATAATTTGTGCCTTTTTTCATGTTCTATAGGCTCATATTTTCACCCCTTCATTTTCTGATTTCTTCTTCGGAACAATACTTTCCTGCTACTTTCTCTCGCGAAACGAGAAACGTAGAATATCTTGCCGCGCCTAAGCGGTTGTTGCATGGAGGCCCTAATTGTTTTTCTTACTTGACGTAAAAATTCTTCTTTGGTTGAAAATTGAATTTCTTTTTTGAAAATGAGTCTCTTTTGGTTCAATTAAACTATTTATCATTCAAAATTGAAATCTTTTTCTAATAAAAAATCAAATATTAGATTTCTCGTTCAGAACTCATTTTTGTTTGTTTGGGAATTGAGGTTTTTACAGTACTTTAGGGTCCCTGTAGTAACTTCCTCGAAGACACGAGATTGAATCAATGCCTCAGGTGTAAAAAAACACATCTTCTCCGGGGAAGTCTGGGTTTTACAGTACTTCAGGGTCCCTGGAGTATGTTCCTCGAAGACATGAGATTGAAGAAACGCCCTAAGTGTAAAAAAACACATCTTCTCCGAGCAAGTCCAGATGTTGCAGTGCTTCAGGGTCCCTGAAGTGGGTTTCTCGAGGACACGAGATGGAGTCAATACTACAGGTGTAAAAAACAAATCTTCTTCATGGAAGTCTGGTTTTTACAGTACTTAAGGATCCCTGAAGTAAGTTCCTCGCGGACACGAGATTGAACCAGTCTTCTGCGAAGAAGATGCGTTTATCACACGTGGGGCATTGGTTCAATCTCATATCCTCGTAGATGTCACTCTAAGGACCCTAAAGTACAGCAAAAATCAGACCCTGGAGCAGTTTTTTTTTTTTTTTGCACCTGGGGCATTTCTTCAATCTCGTGTCCTCAAGGAATCCGCTCCAGGCAACCCAAAGTACTGCAAAAATCATACTTCCCCGAAAAAGATTTGTTTTTTGCACCTAGGATATTGATTCCATCTCGTGTCTTCGAGAACCTACTCCAGGGACCCTAAAGTACTGCAAAAACCCAGACTTCCCCGTAGATGTGTTTTTTTTTGCACCTACGGCATTTATTCAATCTCGTGTCTTCGAAGAACTTAATCCAGGGATCCTAAAGTACTGTAATACCCAGGCTTTCTCGCAGTAGATGTGTGTTTTGCACCTGGGGCATTTCTTCAATCTTGTGTCTTCAAGGAACTTACTCCAAGAAATCTAAAGTACTGTAAAACCCAGACTTCTCCGGAGTAGATGTGTTTTGTACACCTAGGGCATTGGTCCAATCTCGTGTCCTCGAGGTACCCAGTCTAGGCACCCTAAAGTACTGCAAAAATCAAATTCCCCGAAGGAGATTTGTTTTTTGCACCTGGGGCGTTGATTAAATCTCGTATCTTCGAGGATCCCACAGTTGGTGTAGCGTTTTGACGTGGATAGCGTAATTTACTTGAAAAAGATGTTGTTCGCATACCGGGTGCAGGGGTGTGGTGTCCAGAGTGTGATTTTCGAGCTTCTCTCGTTTTTGAAGCATTAAAGCCTGTGAAGCTGATACAGTTGAAAAAATGATTCTTTTTGGCTTATTCTTGTAAAGGGGGGGGGGGGCCCCCATAACAAATTTGTATAGTCCGAAATTTGAACCATTTTACGTTAGAAAAAATATTTCTTACGTTAAATTTTATAATACCCCTCATAAGAAAAAGTAAGATTTTACTAGTCACCCCTCCCTTCAAATCATCTCACGTAATTTGTAGATAACCCATAAAAATGTACCATATGCGCACGTGGCAACATATGGTCCGAATTCTGTATAAATAGGAACACATCTTGAATTACATTTTTTTAACACATACACATTCCGTATTGCCTCAGAATAAGTTCAGATACAATTTGCACTTATTTCAGGCAAACTGATATGAAGCTTGAAAGAAAATAGTAATTAAGATAGATTAAGTGTAGATTTAATCACACCTTCTGATTTGAGAAAAGTTAAAAAAATTTACTTAAATGTAAACATATTATATAATTATATTCACCAATATAATTGAGTTAAGCGCCAATGATAAGACAAGATTAGAAATAATCCTCATTTTCTTCTCATAAGATGAAAAACTAATTGATGTATTAATGAAGGATTGGATTCACAGCGTCACTAATTAATATTCTGGTTCTTTATCAGATATTTAATGCGACACATAGTTATGAGAAAAACAAATATGATTTATTGCTTCCTTACAGATAACAGATTCAATAAAAAATTCCTGTCTTCATTTATTGAGTGCGCAAATAATTTGTGAAAAACATTCTTCTGCAGTGTAGAACCTTCTATAACTTAAAGATAAAAAAGTGGATATATTACTATTAGAGACCGCGAAACCTACCTCACCAACATTAAGAACATTCTACAGTTGTGGTGATTGTATCCCTGCTAAGATTCTAGAATATTCTTGATGACGTCATCAAATTATAATGCGCAATTTCTGAAAAGCATTTTTCGTAAACACCTTCAAGGTTATTTTGATGACTTATTACGTTTTTCATTGCAAAAAAGTATATCTTGAACCTCTCGATTATAATGTAGAACATTCTAGAACTTTGTTGCATCATTTAAAGCAATGCTGTGCAGAAGTCTCAAGAAAAATAGTAGGAGGGTTAGCGTCTGTAAAAGGAAACCAGCTCTTCTCTTTTATCAGTTTATTGTCAGATGTCAGATTATGAATAAGAAAAGCATCAAGTGCTAAAAAGACGTTCAAACTTATTTCTGAAGAACATTTAAGAACTAAAACAAGTGATGCAAATGAGAACAGATTTATAAACTCTAACAAAAAAATTTAATACTGTGAATATCGAAAAGTGAAGCAGCGAAGGTGGATTTCTTAAAACTAAACAAAATTGCTGCCAATAACCAAATCTTTCTAACAAAGAAGCTCAAAGACCTTGAACTAAATATAAAAGCTATGAAATCATAAACATCAATAAAGCAACAACATAGTTTGGAGTGAGGTTCTCTGTCACTGAAGAAAATAAATTTAACGTTTTTCTTCTCTGCATGCGATATTTGGGTGGTTGCTACAATTCCATTTAATCAAGGAAGAAAATATATAAAGTGAACAGTTTTTAATTATCGCAGTAATTATTTATCACGTGTATTCTGTTGTTGAGCTTCTTATCAAAGTATTCGTTACAATAATTTGTTAAAAACAAATACTAAACTAATTATTTTTGATGCTTAAATGTACCTGCACTGATTCTGATGATTAAGAAATAGCGAAATCTGTTGAGAATTGTAAGCTCTAGCCGATTTTGAACAGTAAATTCCCAATTGCTCGCGGACAAATGACGCGTATGAACCGAACTCTGTTGCTTGTTTGGTTAAACCATTCGAAGATAACAGTATCCAAAAGCACATGACTTTTTTGCATCAAAACACGTCGTGAAACACTGCAAGTGGGAAGCACGCACTTTTCCATATAGCGCATAATGATGACGCAGTTTCATAATCAGACATACGAAGAATTAATTTAACAGGAAATTACTTACTTTTATAAATATTGTGTCTACGGTCCACAAAAGACACAGTTTTCAAAATTCTTACGTTAAGTTTCATATTTTTTACAAATTGGAATTATCTTGTAGTTGAGAGTAGTGTACAACTCTGTCGCCGTGATGAAGAAACATACTATCTACAGCTATCAATAAAGCTTGTCTACCTCTACTCGGCAATGCGTCAAACTGCCATTTTTATGATTCTTCATCAGGAGACAGAACTACTCTTTTAAAATTCCTCGAAATTGGGTGACTTCTCCCTGTGGGAGATTCCTCAATTTCTTCTTGGGTCATATCTTCAATCGCGCCGCTGTACATGTTTAATTTCACCCGTTTACTAATCTTATATATTCTTGTATATATTGCACTAAGAAATACATCATGTTGAGTTAATATTGCGAAGACATCACCACTGGACGTTGATAATACAGTTTGTTCTGCGTTTGGTAAGGGCCCCAAGACATTATGTTTTCCAGTCATTAGAATTGGCATATCGCGAGGAAAAGTGTATCTCCGAATTTCAAATCGCTGATTCGGATTCGTGTTGGGAATGAGCCGAACAAATCTCAGTAGTTCACGTTTGAATCCAAATATGCGTAGAGGAGAATTTTTGGCAGAAGGAGACCTGGATCTGGCACGAGGGGATGTCGCGGCAGGTGGAGAATACCGCTCCAGAGAATGAGGTCTAGCTGGAGGAAGAAGGCTTTCAGGAGAATTAAGTCTGCCAGAAGAATAAGACGTTCCAGAACGAGGAATACCAGGAATAGGTTCACCATTAGGTAAACATTCGAACAGTAAACTTAACTCTGCAACAAGAAACAAGAGGATTTTAATGTTCTCTTCTGAAATATTTTTCTCTTCCAGAGATAGAAGTACCTCACCTAATCAGGAAAAACTGTGAAGAAAAAGTATTCTATGAAAATGTACTCCTGCTGCAAAGAAGAGTGTTACGCTGAAATTGATGTCAAATTACGAGCAGAATTGCATAAATCATTTTGGGAAATCGGCAGTGCTGAGATTGTATGGAGGACATGGAGGTCCGGCCTCCTCATCTTTTTTCAGCGTATATGAAACTAAAACTTGGGGTATCAAATTGTTGCAGATATTTTGATGACTCACGTCACCTTTAAAAGACTCAGTGTGAAGTTTAGAATCCAACACTCACCTTCAACAAACCTTAGAATCCACCCCTAGTTGTTCCAACGAAAACATTCCAAAAATTCTCTAATTTGAAATTTGAATCTGACAATGATATTCAACAAAACTTAGAATTAACCCATAGCATTTTAACGCAAACATTCCAAACAGTGGACTTGTGATGCCATGATGTTTGTCGCATAGGGGGTAGTTTTTAAGGGTTGACGTTTATTGCACAAATGTACACAAATCAAAATGCAAATATATGGCTCATGTAATGTTGATTTTGCACAATGTCGGGGCTGGCGAAAATTTCGCTGGCCCCACCATGTTGTTTGCTGCCTAGAGGTAATTTTTAAGGGTTGGAGTTTGCTGCACAAAGTTAAACAAATTAGGACGAAAAGACTAGGCTCATATAAAGTTGATTTCGGACATTGTCGGGGCTGGTGAAAGACTTTGCTGGCCCTGTCGTGATGTTTGCCGCATAGGGAGTAGTTTTTAGGGTCGAAGCTTGTTGCACAAATCTAAACAAATTAAGGCAGAAATATTAGGCCCTTATAAAGTTGATTTTGGACAATGTCGGCGCTCGGTGGAATAATATTTCGCTGGATCCGCCATGGTGTTTGCTGCATAGGGATAGTTTTTAAGGGTTGAGGATTGTTGTCCAAAATACACCTTCCTTGAGGAAATTGTGTACATAACTATAATTTGAGACAACCTTATGGGTTTTCAAATTTCTTATCATTTCAAGAAGTGTACTCGGTAGTCCAGGTGTTTAAAACACATCTTTATCAAGAAAGTTGTGTTTGTAGCATACATTCAACACATGCTGATCGGGTTTTAAAGGTTTCGTCATTCTAAGAAGTAAGCCCGGTAGCTCAGATGTTTGAAATACATCTTCCTCGATGAAGGTGTATTCATAACTAAAATGAGAGACAACCTCATGGGTTTTCAAAGGTCTTGTCACTCTAAGAAGTAAACCCGGTAGTCCAGGTGTTTGAAATACATGTTCCTCGAGGAAGATTTGTTCATAACTAAAATTTTAGACAACCTCATGGGTTTTAGAAGGTCTCATCATTCTGAGAAAATTGTCCAACGTGCCTTCTGCTTCAGTTCTGAACGCATTTTCCTGAAGGAAGATATGTTTTGAACACCTGGACTACCAGTTTCACTTCTTAGATTGACGAGAAAATTGGAAAATTTTCAGTGTGACTTACATTTTAGTTATGAATACAACTACCTTGAGTCACGCACCATAACATAATACGCGGGTCCACGCGCACACCGAGCAACCAAGCCGCGCTCCCTTCCACTCACCATCATCCAGTACGCCGGCGCGTCGCACGGGGACGGTCTTTATACCTAATCGTGCGACGCAGAAACAGCAGTTCGCCGGGTGCGGTGAACTGAGCACCATCGGGGAGCACTCACCGGGTGCAACTCCTCTGGTCGCCATACTCTCCCAGTAGACGACCAGGCCCCCTCGCCTGTCTCCTATTGCGATCCCTCCTGTTCCCAGGGACCGAATCGCTCGGTGGTCGACAGGCGCTCCTTTGGCCACCCAGCGAGGCCAGGGTACGTTGGCGTCAGGTGCTCCTGACCGGCCTACCCGCGGTAACCCACCTGCACCTCACGTCCCCCCGAGACCGACTCAATCGGTGGTCGACAGGCGCCCCTGTGGCCACTCATTGGGGCTAGGGTACGTCGGCGTCAGGTGCCCCCTAACCGGCCTACCCGCGGTAACTCACCCGCACCTCCCGTTCCCCGAGACCGACTTGCTTAGTGCTCGACTGGCGCTCCTGTGGCCACCCATCGGGACCAGGGTACGTCGGCGTCATGTGTCCCCCGACAGGGCTACCCGCGGTAACTCACCTGCACCTCCCGTTCCCCGAGACCGACTCGCTTGGTGGTCGACAGGCTACTCTCCCCTTCAAATCATCTTGCGTAATGTGTAGATAACCCCTTAAATATGTACCATACGTGCACGTGGCACCATATGGTCCGAATTCTGTATAAATAGGGACACATCTTGAATTACATTTTTTTAGCTCATACACATTCCGTATGCCCCCAGAATAAATTCAGATAAAATTTTTACCTATTTCAGGCAATCTGATATAAAGTTTGAAAGAAAATAGTTATTGGGATAGATAAAGTGTGGATTAAATCACACCTTCTGATTTGCGAAATGTTAAAAAAATTTACTTAAATTATAGAGATATTATATTCTTATATTCACCAATATAATTGAGTATAAGCGCCAAGGATAAGACAAGATTAGAAACAATCCTCATTTTCTTCTAATAAGATGAAAAACTAATTAATGTATTAATGAAGGATTGGATTCACAGCGTCACTAATTAATATTCTGGTTCTTTATCAGATATCTTATAATCGTTATCTTGTAGATTATGGGCGTTGAGATTGTCCTTCTTACATAATTAGATTTTATTATAGTCGGTTTCAATTAAAACAATGTACTTACTAAATTCTTCAAAATTCTTACTAAATTCAGTTAAAACTGATATCAGAATTTATTTAATCTTTTATCTTTAGGTCGAATATTATAATTCTTCACGGAAATTTTGCGTCCTCATCTTGAAATTATATTTCTATACTGAAATTCCATGCAGATTGTTCCTCTGGAAAAATTGTTTGCTTCACTTGTGAAATTGGATTGTTTCGAATTAGCAACGTTTTGCATTCCCTGCATCAATTCTCGTTAAGAATTTATCTCTTTATCTTAAAAATCGAAATTCTTGATTGAAACTTGAACCATTTTTTTGAACAGTAGGTAGAAAATTGAACTTTTTGTTTGAACATTGAACTAGTTTATTGAAAATTATTTTCTTGTTGTTGATAGAAAATGAATCTTCAATGTTTGTTTGGCTGCTTTTTACTGTCATTCGAAATTGTAGAGAGTTAGACTTAGTTTCTTTTCTTTTTGTTAATTGATTTATTTTCGGAAAAGGGGCTGCACCTGAAAATAAAACTGTAAGCTCTGCGCGTAGCTCGAAGGTCAGCGCCGAGCAAATAGAATGGAACCTTTTCGCACGACTTTATATGCAATGGATTAGGGAATTTGTTTTGACTTTTATAATTATCATTTTCTTAAGGGTTCAGTCAGTTCAAGTTAAGTCTTCGTGGTGACAGGTTCCATTTTGTACGGGTGTGTGAACGAGTCTTGTTTTGGATACATCAGTTTTGCCATTGTGTGTTTTGGATATCAGTGTTGCCATTGTGTTTTGGATACATCAGTTTTGCCATTGTGTATTTTGGATATCAGTGTTGCCATTGTGTTTTGGATATCAGTTTTGCCATTGTGTTTTGGATATCAGTGTTGCCATTGTGTTTTGGATATCAGTTTTGCCATTGTGTTTTGGATATCAGTTCTGCCATTGTGTTTTGGATATCAGTTTTGCCATTGTGTTTTGGATTATATCTGCTCGCCGTTGTATGGATTGAAATGTGGCGGACTGGTTGCCATTCCAATAATTATAAGTCTCAATCTTAAGGTCTGTAATTCCTGTTTTATTTATCGTGCTCGCTATTTGATTCACGGCTTTTTCCTGCACTCTTCAAGTGGAGGTTTTTTATGCCATAGAATAAACTCTTTTCTTTGCAAGTAAAATTTGCCTGTTGTTATTTGAACCCCAATACACTCCACTAGCAATTAAGTGACTGATCAAATGCTCAAACATTTGGTGCCCCGGGTGAGGAGTGGAGTGTATTGGGCTTTGGCGATTAATTAACAATTCGCAGTTACTAGTTGGATAGGGAATTATCATTATTATTAATTATAATGCATATATGATATTATTAAAAGTTATTATCATTATTGTTGTTAATAACACGCATACCATGGAACTGGTTGACTTATAGCCATATCTGATCCACCTCTAAAGTCTACAACTTTCCAATTACATAATTTAAACAAGAAAAAGTGTCGTTGAATCAAAAACTTTTAAACCTCTATAAATTGAACAGTTAAAAGATTCCTGGTTCTAAGGTACAAATCCATATTTTCATTTTCAGTATTTTGAACTGAAGAAATTTTAGGCAATTTTGAATCAAGAATAACAGTACTAAAAATGAAGCAAATTAGAGTTTCAAGTCTCTGCAGATTAATAATTCTTCATTTGTGATTCACACATGAACGTTCAATACAATACAATGCTGACTTACAAATTTAAATTTCTGAAATTCAAACAATTCAGCTGCATTTCTTTGAAAATGCTTGATCAACCTGTTTATGTATATGTGTATGTGTATGTGTATATGAATATGTGTATGTGTATATATGCATGTATATATACATATGTGTATTGACCTTAAGATAATTTAATTTCTATGTAAAACACCCTTTTTCTACTATTTCAACTATGCGTCAAACACGATGTAAGCATAGTCTACATTCTACATACCGGTCTACAAGTTGTTGCTTTTTCGCTTTGGTACATTGTTTTCTGCACTTCAACAATTCTTCAACTGGCAAATGGCGTTGTTGTCTACCTTTTTAGGCAGTAATTCGGCACTGGCACATCTTTTTTATTCAATTTTACATTAAAATTTGGTATGATAGTGTACATTTCAACAACAATATGCTCAGAACGTTTAAATGCCCGCTAAGTATCATAGCAGCTACTAAGCTTCTGCTCTTAAATGAAAAGATCTATTTTTAAAAATAAAATTCGGATTTCTCATTTCTTAATTTCTTTTGAAATTACTCATTGTCCGTAGTTAAATAAATGTTGAAACGTTATCCTGAAATTTGTGAGAGAAGGGTTTGATATTCACTACAAAAAAAAAACAAAAAATTAGCTAAAAGTTTATTACCAACAATAGGCTGAATATACATTAATTTATCAACGAAAAACAGAGAATACAATTTGTATTGTAAACGTTTCATTTTTATACTTCCATCTGAAAGTTTTTCATGTGTATATTTCAAACTTATAAGAAGTGTCATTCTTACAGGAGCATACCACAAAGCAATTTAAGTCTGAAATGTACGGGAAGTGCACGGAAATTTTATCATGCGTCTTTACTGGACACCCTGTAAAACTAACTCATCAGGTCTGAATGATAGTGAACTTTAGGTCTCGCGTGGGTGACCCACACGACCGGATAACTCGGTTCATTCATCTGCGGAGTCGCGATTTGCTGTGGAGCCATGCAAACCTGTGTCGCGCCACGGTCAGAAAATGGAGAAAAGTTTGCGAGGAAAATGAAATAGTTGTCAAATTTTCTAGTTTATTTCGATTCGGGATCAGATTTGTCAAAGTACAGTCGAATCTTCATTCTGTTCCTCAAAGCTGTCCTTTGATGAATCCCTAAGCTATCTCAATCTCAAAGCTGTGCTTTGAGAAACCTCCGAGCTGTCTCGATCTCAAAGCTGTCCTTTGAGAAATCTCCCAGCTCTCTCAATCTCAAAGCTGTCCTTTGAGAAATCTCTAAGCTCTCTCAATCTCAAAGCTGTCCTTTGAGAAATCTCCAAGCTCTCTCAATCTCAAAGCTGTCCTTTGAGAAGTCTCCAAGCGCTCTCAGTCTCAAAGCTATCCTTTGGGAAATCTCTAAGCTATCTCAATCTCAAAGCTGTCTTTTGAGGAATCTCCAAGCTCACTCAATCTCAAAGCTGTCCTTTGGGAAATCTCTAAGCTATCTCAATCTCAAAGATGTCCTTTGAGAAACCTCCGAACTGCCTCGATCTTGAAAGCTGTCTTTTCAGAAATTTTCAAGCTGTCTCACGAAATATTGCGCACGCAGCGCTGAATAGTGTCGTACGCACGATACGATAAACAAACCAAAATCAAAGAAGGTTAGGTTAACATGTATGTCATCGTTTTATATAGCTGAAATCGATTTTCGGTTTTATACTTCCTAGTTTTGCAATCTTAAATAGTTTTTTTTCTTACACAATAGAATTACATTCTTCCTGTAGCTCTTCTTTATTTTCTTCTTTCCTCTAAACTATTGTTGGTCATTAAATTTTCGATTATATGTCATGTATATGCCTGTATTTTAATTGCTTGGGGTCTTATAAATTCCAAAGATGCAAATCGAAGTATAGGTGTAAAACATACAGAGACAATCACCACTCGTCATTACACACCACTCGCACTGGGCAGAGAACGAACTATCAAAAAAAGGAGAAGAGTTGTCTGGCCACGCAAGTGGACAGAAACAACCTGCTCCCTCAACCAATGTATCCGCGTTGACTTCAAGTTTTTCTGACACATGACAACTGGTATTTCTCGCGACAGCCCAGATTATGCTGATGGGTTCTACGGGTACCCAGATCTGTTTTCGTGCCCTGGTCGATCCAGGCTCTGAGGCCTTCTTTGTTAAGGAAACCACTGTGTAGTTACTCCAGTTATGCAAACACCGCGTAAATATTCCATTAACGGGAATGGGTGCGTCACTAGCCGGTACAGCCCGTGCTATTGTAAGTCTGTCACTGCGCTCAATTAGTAATCCCTCATTCCATCTTGAGACTAAGACCTTGGTCCTGTCTCACCTTACATTAAACCTCTCCTCACAGCTGAGCACTGACCTCGACTCAAGCCAGTCTCGTGATCTTCGCTTATCAGATCCTCACTTCTACAAACCCAGGTCGGTCGATTTCGTCTTGGGGTCCGATGTGTATTGTCGGATCCTGCGACCTGGCTTGCGCCATTTCCCACCGTCACCGTTAATTGCCCAGGATACTGCTTTGGGGTTATTTTTTTCAGGATCGACTCACTCCGTCCTGCCACGGCGGGCGGACCCCCTATCACAAGCCTCTCTTACAGCTGAGTATTATGTCCATGATAATTACCGGCAGGATGATTTGCGACGTTTTTTGATGCTGGTAGAATTTTCTAATAATAGTCCCAAAATGAAACCTGAGGATGAGATCCTAGAGCGATGGACTGATTATAGTAACTCAATAACCTTCATCCGTACACTCTCGATTGATCGCTGGCTGGCAACCTCTCCTGACTCTCGGTAGCAGCTTCATGGCTTCTCGGATGCATCTTCTCGCGCATATGCCGCAGTCGTTTATCTGGTAATCCAGTTTGATGACGGTCACAATAAGCATCCCGAATCTCGAACTGAGCGCAACTGCTCTGCTTGTGAGACTTGTCTGTCACATTCAGAAGCTGCCCTTCTTTAAAGATCTACCTGTCTTTGCTTGGTCTGACAGACAAGTAGTACTTGCGTCGTTAAGCAAACACCCATGTTATTGGAAACCCTTTGTTGCCAACCGCGTGTCCTTCATCCAAAATGAGCTGCCCTCGGCTGAGTGGAGGCACGTGTCTATCAAGGAAAGTTTGGCTGATCTCGTATCTCGTGGAGTGAGGCCTGATGAATTTAAAGTTATTGAAAATGGTGGCATGGACCACAATGGCTCTCATTGCCCGCGGCGGGTTTGCCAGATCGGCCGGATGCCCAGCGAATAATGTACGTGCGAAAGCAGACCCCTGAACCTGAATTACTGACCTCGGTTCACGACGCTTACGCGGCTGATCCGCCTAGTGGTATGCTGTCGCCGCTCCCTGTTGAATCTTCAGGGACGAAGATGGGATGAATGCCTAATTTGTCATTTCTGACTTTTTCAGAGATTGGTGACGCTCGCGCAGCGATCATTCGAGTGTTTCAGACGGGTGTCTTTTGCGCGGAACTCGCACTTTTGACCACGAATGGGTCTTTACCAAAACTGAAATTTGAAACTGTATAATCCGTCAACGGGTGAAGTGCCACCTGGCGTCACAATTAATGGAATATCTTCCAGCTGATCGAGTAACTCCAGCGCGGCTGTTCATTTCTTCGGGTCTGGACTACGCTGGGCCTATCCAGAAACGTACGACAAAGAGCCGCGGTTATCGCTCTTACAAGGGATATATTACCATTTCTGTTTGTTTCGCAACACATGCAGTTCATCTGGAAGTTGTAAGTGACTCAACCACGGTTACGTTCCTGCCCGCATATCGCCAGTTTGTTGGTCGTCGTGGTGACTAACGCAAGTTATACAGCGACAATAGCACCACCTTCCGGGGAGCCGCACGAGAACTCAAGAGGATGTTCAACGCTTACCTTACAGTGTTAACCCCTGCTCATTTCTTTGATTGGCAGCAATATAAGCCTCCTTCCTGACGCTGGAATTCCAAAAATACCTGAGAACCGCCTGAGTTGTTTCCAACTTCTTCAACGAGTCCGTGACTACTTTTGGAAACGCTAGTCACTGGAATACCTCCAACACCTTCAGCAGCGGAACAAATGGCGCAGTCCAACCAAAAAATTCGCTGTGGGACAGTTGGTCCTTGTTAAGGACGAATGACATCCACCCTCGAGGTGGCTTTTGGGACGCTTTGTTGAGGTTCATCCTGACCCTGACAATATTGTAAGGGTGGCTACAGTAAAAACGGCCACTAATATCTTGCGTCGTCACATCGCGAATCTTTGTCCTCTCACTCTACCATCATCAAGTGCTTCGACATCATAGCCAGGCTGGGTGGATGGCTAGGCTGTATCCTTGTGTACTACTCATTGTTGTAGCGTATATGTAACATTCAATCTCTTAGTTATATTTCCGTCCTGCGGACGAAGGCGGGCGGGATGTTTGGCTGCTTTTTACTGTCATTCGAAATTGTAGAGAGTTAGACTTAGTTTCTTTTCTTTTTGTTAATTGATTCATTTTCGGAAAAGGGGCTGCACCTGGAAATAAAACTGTCAGCTCTGCGCGTAGCTCGAAGGTCAGCGCCGAGCAGATAAAATGGAACCTTTTCGCACGACTTTATATGCAATGGATTAGGGAATTTGTTTTGACTTTCATAATTATCATTTTCTTAAGGGTTCAGTCAGTTCAAGTTAAGTCTTCGTGGTGACAGGTTCCATTTTGTACGGGTGTGTGAACGAGTCTTGTTTTGGATACATCAGTTTTGCCATTGTGTGTTTTGGATATCAGTGTTGCCATTGTGTTTTGGATA
>CAKNXH010001241.1:56236-87118 GCA_932178445.1 Andricus quercusramuli | reverse complement strand
TGCCATTGTGTGTTTTGGATATCAGTGTTGCCATTGTGTTTTGGATATCAGTTTTGCCATTGTGTTTTGGATATCAGTTTTGCCATTGTGTTTTGGATATCAGTTTTGCCATTGTATTTTGGATATCAGTTCTGCCATTGTGTTTTGGATATCAGTTTTGCCATTGTGTTTTGGATTATATCTGCTCGCCGTTGTATGGATTGAAGTGTGGCGGACTGGTTGCCATTCCAATAATCATAAGTCTCAATCTTAAGGTCTGTAATTCCTGTTTTATTTATTGTGCTCGCTATTTGATTCACGGCTTCTTCCTCCACTCTTCTTTCCTTTGCAAGTAAAATTTTCCTGTTGTTATTTGAACCCCAATACACTCCACTAGCAATTAAGTGACTGATCAAATGCTCAAACAATGTTTAAATTCAATCTTTCATTCCTGACAATTGGACAAATTGGCTGAAATTTGAGCTAATCCGTAAAGAATCCGTTTTCTGTGTTAAAGATTCATTATTTTACATTAAAGTTGAGTTCTTTTGTTGAAGATTGAACTCTTTTGTGAGAATTCGTTTTTTTTTCTAATTTAAAAATGATTCTATTTTGATGAAAATTCAAATACTTGTTTGTATTTTGAACTACTTTGTCAAGAATTCATTTTTTGTTTGAAAAGTTCATAACTTTAGTACTCTTGTGCCATTGTCAAAAACTGGTATTCAACATTTCGGGGAGACCTCTGTGAGGCTCTCTTCTAAGTGACACAGACCTGCGAATTTTTAGTCGAGTAACGTACATCATGTAAATGTCTAACCACGTACGTGTCGCAATTCAGGATGATAGAATGCACCGAACAAAGACTGGGCATTAACTATAGCCAAAATCTGGGACATTCATGTTCGGAAACCACCTTTATGATTTGAAATGCGTATGGTCATGAGTCTATTTGCGATAGTCTATTCATAGAGAGTGCACCTTGGTCTGATAGGTCTGACACTTCAGAAGGTCAGAAGGGAAACAAAGAGTTATTACCAAGAACTTTTCAAGTGATTACGTGACGCTAAGTCATTCAGAAGTCTCCCCAAATAATCATTCTTATTGAATCAGCGTGAATCCGACTTTTTCAGAATAAATTATACCGATTGAATCCGCATGATTCCGAAATTCCAAGTCAATTCGAATGAATAGGATAGTGAGTCCCTGTACCAAGGGCTTCTGCTAAATAGGGTTACAATACTTGATAAGCAGTCGCGGACAATTGCCCAGGTATGGTCTCGAAGGAAAAAACCTCAAGCTAAGGGCTCTGCAAAGATCGGCAACAATCACACCAGCAAACGCAGTTGTAGATGCGGTTCTGTGTGCTGAAAATAGTTTGGTCGGAAAGGCGGTGGTTCGGAACCCACCTTAAACTGTGGGTCCCCCTTCCACCACCAAGTAAGTGTGTGGGGGGTGTGTAAAGGAATAGGGAAGAGATACAAGAAAAATGTAAACCCTTAGGGGACACATTAGAAGCTTCCATTCCATTCCACATAGAACTGTTCTTAACCAATTATGAATAGGCAAAAAAAGAAGTCTAAAATTCTTTCATCAGAACAATCTCGCTTGTTAAATTTTTGAACTTTATTGAAAATATTTCTTACGTCAAATTTTCAAATCCCCTCTATTAGAAATAGTAAGATTTTTACTCCTCAGGAATGTATCATATGTGCACGTGGTAACATATGGTTCTGATTTCGTAAAAATAGGGACACTTTTCGAATTTTGTTTTTTCAACACACACACATTCTGTATGCCCCCGGAATGAATTCAGAAAAAATTTTTACTCATTTCAGACAAACGGAAATTTGAAAGGAAATAAGAATCGTGAAAGAATTTAGATTGAATCGCACTCTTTCCGAGTTGAATATAGTTACAAAAATATGTGCCTCAATAATAAATATATTATAGGATTATATTCACCAATAGAACTGAGGATAATGGCCAAGGATAAGGCGAGAGTGGACACGATCCTCATATTTTCTAAGTAGGGAAAAATAAATTAATGTATCAATAAACAATTGTATTACTAATGTGACTGATGAATAGCTTGGTTCTTCAGCAAGTTATATATCATATCCTATAGTCGTTATCTCTTAGTTTATAAGCCTCAAGCTTGTCCTTCATAGTATTAAAATTTCATTAGAGCGACTGGTGCTGACGTGTCACAGCAGATAAGACAGGCTAGTCGAGATCTATGTAGTTGGATAGGGAGAGAGGGAATGGATTAGTCAGTATAATTTTCATATGTTGTGAGCGAATATTATTTCATAATTGGATTGGAAGAAATGTTACGAATGGATGTTATATTTCAGACGTAGAAGGTTTTCAAGCCAAATTGTTATTTCTCTCGAAAATATATACAATAGTCTCTTAACATTACTTTCTCTTCAGAACAAAGAAGCTTCCAAAGACAAAGACTTCCATGTAGCAATTAATTTGTTACCAAATTTTTTAGTGTAATGAGTAAGGTCTGATGATGCCGAAAGAAAAGCTGAAAATAGCATCTTTTCAAGAGGCTCTTGTATCTGCCAGAGGGACTACGGAGTTTTGGAGAGCAGTTAATTTCTTTAAGCCTAGACTTGCACAGAGTACTAAGATTAACATTCAATCGTGGCAAGCTTTTGCGAATACTTTGTATCCTTCTAACGTGAACCTTGATCTTTCTTGGCGTACAAATACGCATCCCCTTCTGAATCAGCGCTAGACTATCTTGAGTGTCTGTTCAGGGGGATCTGGGAGAGTTTGGAGGTACGCCCTCCTTGGGCAACTATTCTCACGTGAATGTTATTCAAGAACGGAGATAAAGAGGATCCGGGTTCTTACAGAGATATTTCCCTCGTTAATTTTATTGAAAGAATATTTACACGGATCCTCCTGGATAGGCTTGTTGAGTGGACAAACGCTGCAAATTGTATTCCTATATTTCAGGCAGGTTTCAGGGCTTCTAGTAGCTGTATAGACCATATATTTGTTCTAAACTCTATTATACAGATTCATCTCTCCACTCCTGGTCGTAAGGTTTTTGCATGTTTCGTGGATTTAAAAAGAGCCTTTCCTTCAGTCAATCACGACCTTCTTCGGTCTAAACTATTGAAACTGGGCATTAGCACGAAATTCGTTGAGATATCGTGATGCTTGCTGACTCCCGCAATGGTCATCAGAAGAAAATTAATGTCCTTGCTGAGTATTGTGACCTCAATCTTTTGGAGATTAATACTTTAAAGGCCAAGACCATGATCTATCATAGAGGAAGGCCACCTAGGATTCCGGGTTTCCCTTGCAATGACATGCAGCTCGAGATGGTCAGGGAATATAACTATCTGGGGAAACCATTTTCGAGCTCTGGTACTTTTGCCCTGGCTTGTAATAAAAGAATAGCTGCCACAAGAATGACCACGGGGACAACTTTACAAGTTCTGCGGAACTCCAAAGCAGAGTCTTGGCACCATGTCATCTGCATACGCTAGTGATCAAATTCTAACCCCAACTATCCTGACTTCTCCTACCACCCTGGCCTCCAGCTTACTTTCCATATCCGCAATTAGAATCACAAAAAGAGTTGGGCTAAGCGGACACCCTTGCCTCAGTCCCCTATCCATCAAGAATCCCTCCGATATCCCATCCGCTCCTCTTACCTTATCTTTGGTCTCTTCATAAATCTCTCTTACCCTCTCGATCGGGATAAATAATAATTGAGTGGATACTCAATCAATGGATAACAATTACGTTATACCACAAGAAATGTGAAGGGCTTTTCTGAAATAACAGTACTGAGTTAACGTGGTTGAAAATTCATATATTTTGTTGAAAATTGAACAATTTTGTTGAAAAGTAATCCGCCGCCGGTTGATGAGTTCGGATCAAGATGCCCAGTTGCATTCTGTTTTTTCAATCGATGATTCTAATCAATCGTGGGAGTTATTCGGGTAAAAGTTTTCATATCGGATGACGCTCCTGCATTTTATACTGATTGTAGTGAAGTGATGGGATCTGTCCAGCATCGATTTTTATGTTCGCGGCACGTGAATAAGAACTGGACTGGAAATTTGAACAAAGTTAATGGAGAGCCAGAAAAAAAGAAACTTGATTCTCAATCACTGCGGGTATTGCAACCATCAAAAGTCAGTGGATGATTTTCAAAACCGTCTGAAAAAATGCATTGAAGATTTGATGCGAGACAATGACACTGAAGCGTTCGGAATTTATTTTCAAAGATATTATGATCAACGACCAAAAATTTGGACTTACTGCTACAGATTGAAGCTTGGGATCAACACGAATATGTACTTTGAGTCCTTTCACAAGATATTGAAGCATATCTATTTGGGAGGGAGAAAAGGGAAACGCCTTGATAGAACTATTGATGCGCTGATAAAAATTTGTCGAGACAGTGTTTATGAACGTTTAATCAATAAAGAGGTTTTTAGTTAAATTGAAGCAAGTAAATAAATAATTTGTTATTTTATAGAACAATTGTATCCTCAAGGGACAAGCCTTCTCCAGGAAAAACTTCCCAGGACATTACTTTCTCAGTGAAATAATTGGTACCCGAAACAGGTGTCATTGATAGGCAAGTCTTTTCTGGGCAAGACTTCCCCGGGCATGACTTCCCAAATCAAGTATTAAGAAGGGGCAAACCTTCCCCAGGCAATCCTTTCCCGGTCATCTCCTTCCCAATTAAATATTTTGACTATAAGACTGTGGCATTGACACGCAAGCATTCTCCGGGCAAATATTTAGAACATGGAACTCTGGCCTGGGGCACGCCTTCCCCTGGCAAACCTTCCCCAGGCATCTCTTCCCCATCTGGATATTAGGACCATGAGACTATAGCATCCATGGGCAAGTCTCCCCTGGGCAAGCCTTCCCCGAGAATCTCTTCCACAGCTGAATAATAGGACCATGAGACTGTGGCTTCGACAGGAAAACCTTCCCCGGGCAAGACTTCTTCGGCCATCAATTCCCCAGTCAGATATCAGGAACATGACTCTGTGGCCTTAAGGGACAAACCTTCAAAAGTCAAGCCTTTCCCGGGCATCTCCTTCCCAATCAAATATTAGGACCATTAGACTGTGGCATGGACAGGAAAGCCGTTTCGATGTTTGCTTAAAAATTGCGATAAATAAATTGAAATCAAAGAGTGCTGTCAAAAAATGGTTCAAAGGAATGTTGTGGGAATTTTCAAACTCCAAATCAGAATTTACGACTTATTAATTTTCGATGCATAAAACACAAAAAAACGAGTCCTATCAAGATATGGCTGAAACAAAAATTGTCGATATTTTGAAGAGCTTCAATTTTCTCACAAACTTTTTCCACGTATCTGTGTCTGCTTGGCGTAAAAATAAAATAACCGATTATTTGATAGCACTTTCGGTGGATGAAACCATAACCGTTAGTCTTTCTCTCATTGACCTGAAAAAAGTGTGCAAAAAAACGTGGAGATCCGTTAAAAAAATCTATTGTGAAATTCCGGACAATTCTAATATTTTGTCAATCGTAAATGATGAGAATGTGAGAAGACGAATTTCCAACAAAATACATTCTAGTGAACAGTTAATATGTTGAGCTTAACATAAAAGATTGTGTAAATTGTGATATCAGTTATGAAGAAATTATTAATTACATTTTTTCATAATACTGACTCTTATTAAATGTAAATATCTGAGAAGAACAGTTTTGACGGCTACAATCCAAGAGATAACGACTTCATGATATGCTATATATATGATCTAATAAAGAGCTAGGCTATTCATTAGTTACATTAAAAATAAAATTCTTTATGTTCACAGTAAATGATTTTTCATCTAATTAGAGAATATGAGGATTGTTTCTAATCTTGTATTATCCTTGGCAGTCATCCTTGATTCTGTCGGTAAATATAATCATATATCATATCTATAATTTAAATAGATTTACTAAGCTATACGCAAGAGTTCGATTTAATCTACATTCTATCCCGATGGCTATATTCTTTTAAACTTCATTAGAATTTGTCCGAAATAAGTACGAATTTGATATGAATTCATTCCGGGAAAATTCAGAATATATGTTTCAAAAATGGAATTCGAAGAATGTGTTTACTGATAAGGAATTCGTACCATATGATAGACTCTAAAAAGGTCATTCACAAATTACGTAAGACGATTTAGGGGAAGGAGAGGTTTGGTAAAATCTTACTGTTCCTTTGGAGGGGGGATTGAAAAATTTTACGTGAGACAAATTTTTACTGACAAAATAAAATTCAATGATATTGCAACTTATTAAAAACTGTTATCAAACTGAGCCAGTAAACCATCATAATCAAAATTTTCGACTGTCAGAAGACCAACCAATTTCAGGTCTTCGAAACACAAGCCAACTTGGATCAAACTGAATGTGAAACTTTGTTATTAAAAATTAGAAGTTACATTTTCGGAATGAACCCAAATTAAGTCCCTTTTCGGGACTTCCACTACCAAAAACTATTATTTTCTGCATAATTTTTTTTTCTAATTCTGGCAAAAATAGGTGATCGTTTCGACACCAAATGAGAAAATTTCATGATTAAAATTTTGGAAAAACTAAGGTTTTTTTTTCAAGGTTTTCGAAAAACCTTTTTCTAAAAAAACTGAATACGGGGAGCTTACTTCACACTACCCCAAAAGGTCAAATTCTCCCACTCTTTCAGCAGGGCTGTTTTATGATTGTTTGGTGGCATCTTGTATTCAACTCTCGACGTCAAATAGCTGATGGTTCCGGTTAGAATTTCCTTCTCCAAGTAAAGGTTCACTAATTTTTCTAGTATCTTCAGCATGAAAAAGGTCAAGCTAATTGTTCTAAAGGATTTTTCCTCGCAGTATGTATTCTCATCCGACTTGGAAAGGAAGATTGCCTCAATTTTCTTCCATGCTACCAGGGTGTATCCCGTTGCTCAGCATGCCCGAAAGATGATGCACAGTGAAACCTCCAAGGACTAAAATCCTTCTTGAATTAATGCAGGAAATATTTTATCATCTCCCGCAGCTTCACATGGCTCAAACTGTTTAACTTTTATTTGATTCGTTTAGCTATTTATCCGATTGTTGAATAAGTAACAATACGACTAGCTACTTTCCAATCCTTCATTCTAACTTTAAAAGTTGGTCCTCTTGACGGGTATGGCTTATAGGCCGCCCCCTCATTCATGTAATTCGACTCCGAACCTGGCAAGTGTACCCTCATTAAGTGCTCAAGAATTTCATTAATCAGCACACTATCACACTACGGCAATATTAATACCTTCAGTTGACATGATGAGTTACCCCTCAAGGTTCTCCAAAGACGAGCAGTGCCAGGTCTATTCTTGTTCCCCTGACAGTACCCCCTTCATGACTTCCTTACAGCATTTTGCATCTCATTATTATACCTTGTCAAGGTTGTCCTGTTCAGTTTCCTTATTCAGATCCTTCAGTCTAGGATTCCACCAGTGTGCATCAATGTCTGTTTTCTTAATAGGAAGAGGAAAATTGTCCTCATAAGCATTGTTCATATCTTTAAGATGTCAAAAGCAAATTCTATTTGCTCGATAGACTTGATGTCGCCCTATCTGACTACTGAAATCCTTACCATAAGTATCCCATTCACTTGCTTGAGGGTTTCTACACCTCTGTAGGACAGGTCTATCGGCTGTCACGAAGAAGCATATCTGTCGGTGATCCGATGGGGATGTATCTGACGATACATTCTATCCCTTGAACGCTTCGCTAATGTTTATCGAACAAAACAAACTCACCCCTATGTTTGGTGTCCTTACTACCCGAAGTCGAACGATATGCATTAGAGTCACTTCCGATGAGCAATGGCCATCATTTGACATAGCAGTCTCCACCAGAGTTTACCATTTTTCAGATTGTGAGTGCTGGGAGTTGAATGGTAGGTATGCTGGACAAATCGCCATAGGTTGGCGCCTGGTTCCTAACTGGTGCCCTTTTTTGATTGCGACCAAGTCTCTACAAAGCAACCTGGGTAATCCAATAACTTTGATATCGTCTCTGACATGAAGGGCGGCCCTAGGTTTTACTACTGTACTATCATATATGACTGATTCGCTGTTTTTACTTGAGCTTCTAACTTTCACTTTGTAAGCACAAGGTTATTGTACTGAGGCAGAAGCCATTTGTTCTAGTATCAAACGTCAGCTTAAAAAAGCAGACGCCCCTATAGCATGGTGAAGGTTTATTTGCATAAAATCCAGACCAGAAGGAGGACATTTAGTGTCCATCTCAACTTCCAGTCGTCTCCTCCACCTTTTTTCAAGACAATTCCGGTGCTCTGCCTACCGTTCTAACCTTGGTTTTTGAGAGGATTTTCATACTGATCCTCTCCAACCCATAATGAGGCCTGCATTCGATCTTCTCAAGCCTTTCGACCTACCATCACCCGTTTTGATGATTGGATTGCTATCCTTTTAACATATGTACTGCTGTTGGTTCCACGGAAACACTAGGAATTCAAGTCAGCAGCTGTACGGGTCTTGGAAGGTGTTTCCTGTAATCATTTTGATCTTAGCTCCCACGCGAGGTTTTAATCCACGAACAGCTTCAATAGGCCATGCTCGGGAGACTTCGTTCGAACAGATGACGATAGAGGTATCACTTTTGAAGCGGCAATCTTCAAATCTTTGCATGAATTCTCCAGGTTACACGCCATTGATTTTCTTCCCTAATGCCGCTTTAATTGCCTTGGTCTGGTCGGCATCATGTTTGCTTATAGGAAACCCCTTGGCGACTATAGCCACTTTAGGTAAGTTTGAAGAGCCTGACTATAAGAGACTGCTGGACGAGGAAATTCATAAAAAAATCATAACTTGAAACAGTTAAATCTCTAGAATATTTAACATTCTGAATTGGGAGAGGGAATACATGGAAGAAGCATTAACAAAAAGTAACGTAAAGAATCACAATTATCCTGAATTGGAACAAGGATTTTTGAAAGTAATTGTAATTCTAATTTGCGACACAGAATTTGAATAAAAAAATATAATTTTGAGTTTAGGGCAGGCAATTTGCGTGAAGAATTGTAATTTTAACTTCAAACAGGGAAGTTTAGTAAAAAAAATGATGAAAAAAATGACATGAATTGTGATATCATTTTACCAATTTAGTGAGCTCACTGTTCTCACTGGCACATACTCTAATGAAATGTAAATATCTGTGGGGCACAAGGTTGAAGCCTATAATCTCAAAGATATAAAATATACTATATAATCGGGTGCACAATCAGAATATGCATTAGTAAGATTTTTAATGAAATTCTCTATTGATACCTTGACTAGTTCTTTCTCTAATTAGAAAATATGAGAATTTTTTCTGCTCTAGTCTCATCCTTGGCGGTTGTCCTCAATTCTATTGATGAATATAATCATATAATATCTCTATAATTTAGGTAGATTTTTTCAACTATACTGAAATAAGAATGAGTGCTCGAATGAACGACCTATTCTTAATGACGTAGCTGTAGCGTTTCCCTCAAAAATGATATTGTATCATTCAGTGCAGAAGTATCCACGCACAATCCAGGTATCAACTTTGAGTTGCAATTAGGATTTAAAGATCATATTGAAATCTGGAATAAACAAACTAGCAAAATTTTTAAATATTTGTTCAGGATTTGTGAGAATTTCAAGAAAAGGGAAACCTTGATGATTTTTACAATTTATATTATATAGTGAGACCCACGAAAGGATACAAGAGGGGGAAAGTAGTTCAAATTATTACACGGAAAAATTGACTGGTAATTTCTACTTAGTAGATTCCCCTGTTGAGTGCCATAGTTTATAGAAGATCTCAAGAACCTTTCTACATTGAAACTGATGGGGCAGGTAATGTTTGCAGTTCTCCAGCGCAGAATATCTGCAGGATCTTGAATAATCTGTGCAACAATTACGCTGAATCGTTTGATTTGTTTAACTTTATGCTGAGCAAATTCAACGCAGTTGCGATAAAATTTTGTCTTCCTGAATTCCGCTGCATACGAGTGTAAGAGCGCATTACATTCTGCAAAAAACGTAGGAAACAAAACTTTTGCTGGATTCTTTCAGAATAATCTTCCCTGAATCTTCCCTTCATATACGTATAGAGGAAGAATATAAAGGAATCCATCCAACTCGTAATCCGATATTATTGAGTTATTAAATTATAGTCTTAGAATGTCAATGATCATATTGCTTGTTTCCTAAAAATTCTAAGACGATGCGTTAAATTTTCTCTCAAAAAAATGAATTTATCATGTTTTGTTCGCTTATTTCTTATAATATAGAACAGACTTTTAAAAAATAATCCTGTTTCTTGTTGCAGAGTTAAGCATACAGTTCGAGTGTTTGCCTAATGGCGAACATATTCCTGCTGTTCCTCGTTCCGGAACTTCCAATTTTACTGACAGAGTTAAATCTCATCACAGGACTCATCCTCCAGCCAGAATTGATTCTCCAACCAGATCTCCTTCTCCTGCCGAGCTTAATCCTCGTGACAGGTCTAGGTCTCCTCCTGACAGCTATATAGCTCCGCGTGACAGTCTTGCTATTTCTAACATCCTTTGTTATGGACTTAACCAGCTTGAATTTATTCGACTGATTCCCTATGATAATCCGAACCGGCTATTCCAACTTCGAAGATACACTTTCCCTGCGAATAAAGCAATTCTTTTGATAGTAGAAGGGAATATCTATGGGCCCATGCCAACCCGAGAACAAATTGTATTATCAACATTTGCTGGTGACGCCTTTGCAATATTGGAGAGCAGTAATGGTTTTGCCGGAATATATGCATATAGTGCTCGCGCCCGCGGTAAAAGACGGGCAAAAATAAACATGGAAAATGGCACAATTACCACGTTAACCCCAGAGGAAATCAGGGACACTCCAGTAGGCCGCTTGCGCCCTATTCTATTGAATTTTAAACTAGAGCTTGTAAACAAAAAGCATCTACGCGACTAATTCAGTTACAAAAAAATCAGGAACTAAAATATAAAATTATCTGTGATTCGAACTGGTTTGAAAATTTTACGAGGAACTTTTGAATACAAATAATAGTGACAAAACAATGTATTATTGTTCCTAAGACTTCAATCTTTCGTTCATACTCCATTTTGCGAAAACAAACAAAATTTTCGTCTTATTCGCTCACGAAAACATTTGTTGAGCAAAATTATGATGGGTTTATGGTTATTCACTTATGATAATTTTCCTTAGGGATACCGTCCATACCGTCAAAAGTACAATCAGTATATCGTTCCTGGTACTACACTTGCAAATAAGAGAATACTAACATATGTAAAAGTATAGTCTCAATGGAAATAAATTTCTTGGGTAAATAAATGGGTGGAACTATAATTATTTTATGGAAAAATCAATTGAGCTTAAATTCGCGTCACAAATCAAACTGTTCAAAATTTATTATTGTTAAATACAACCCTTACATCCCGAAAAAATTATCAGAATGGTCGCCAAGCACTGAAGGCAGGCAGAGCTTAGCAGGTTCAAGCAGGTTCAAGTTGCAATATTTGCATTCATACTTATCATTGCCACAACAACCGCCACCACGAGACAAATATAGAAGAGCAGCAGAAGCTAATGGAAATGCATGCAACACCTATCAAAGTCAACGATAATTGGAGAATGCTGAGTCAAGCCGAAATTATATTGTGCCTGAGCAACAAAAAATATAATGATCAAGGTCGAGAAAAAATTGAGAAAAAATTGCCAAATTGATAGCTCTCATGAATGATATTGGAGAAAAAATAAATTTGAAATCTGTTGAAAGTAATAACTCTCGACAGAAAGTTGAACCACAAATCCGCCTCTATTCCACTAAGAAGAAGAAGAAGAAGAAAATTTGTCGTGACACCACTATTCCAAAACCTTCAGTGAACAAAGTTAATTATATAATATCTGGACTTGATAATGACAATAGTGAGATTATTAACCTACATAGTACATTCGACCATTCCCATCAATTATGTGAACGGCTCGTCTTAAAAAGGCGCCGGGCATTGGGAATTGTTAGGAAGTGGTGCCATCCTTGATATCGTCCGAGCGGAGCGAAACACGAAAGGGTGCAAATTATTGCGAATCCAAGTTAGCGGAATCTCGTGATGCCTCAAAATCCGCAAAACGTAGGGATTTCGTCTTCTTTAAGGTAGCCCTGAAAATAATCCTTATTGCTCAGGAGGTCGTTTGGCGTCGTTGACGCAGCGGGGAATGTACCAATAGTGTACAGACCTCGGAAAGAGGTACATTTTGCGTCAGGACGCGCAACCAATTCAGGTATTGTGCCCTTAATGGAATCGGATACACTACAGTGCGACATGTGGTGAAAAATTCGAATAATAATAAATAAAAGAACAAAAAGCTGGGATGGACTGTCACTACAGCTTTCTTCAATCGCCTCACATAAGTTGGTTCTTCGAACATGTTTATTTTAAACGTACCTAAGAATGTAATGAATTCTCTATGAACCGAATCCCCGACCTGCTCTGAACATAATCCTAAACCATCGTTATTCAAGAATGTAATGGCTTGCTTCAAATTCTCAAGAATAATATAGATTTCGATGTTTGTTTGGTGGCATTTGGTACTCAACTCTCGACGTCAAAGAGCTGATAGTTTCTTTCAATCAACAAAGAGAAAATCTTCAAGGTCAAACTCAGAATAATGATAATGCCCATAAGCACAAACTTCAGCCGGAAGCAGAATCATTTGGCAACCCGACTACAACAGTCTTGCAAGAACTTTCTGGCTGACAGATTTTTTTTCATTGGGGGTTGGGAAAAACATAAAAAATTGATTATTCACCATTTTTTCTTAAACTCGTTTGTTCGTCACACTGTGATGTTTGGTAGTTGTGTCTCGACGTGATAGGTTTCTGCGTTATAATTTCCTTCTGAAAGTAAAGGTTTACTAATTTTTCTAGTATCTTCAGCATAAGAGAGGTCAAGCTATTTGATCTAAAGGATTTTTCCTCGCAGTATGTCTTCTCACTTGGCTTGGAAATGAAGATTGCCTCAATTTTCTTCCATGCTACCGGGGTGTATCCCGTTGCTCAGGATGCCCAAAAGATGATGCACAATGGAACCACCAAGGACTAAAATCCTTCTTGAATTAATGCAGGAAATATTTTATCATCTCCCGCACCTTTACATGGTTCAAATTGTTTAACTTTTATTTGAATTGTTTAGCTATTCATCCGATGTTTGAATAAGTAAGAAAGTGCTGGGAGTCAAATGATAGGTATGCTGAACAAATCGCCATAGGTTGGCGTCTGCTTCCTGAATGGTGCTCATTTTTCATTGCGAGCAAGTCCCTAGAAAAGAACCTTGGTAATCCAGTAACTTTATTACGGAGGTGATACCGCGGAGGGAAATTAGGAGGCTGGAAAGCCGAGAAGAAGGTGAAATGCATTGAGACAAGATTGTTACGGTAAAAAAGGCGGTTTATTACCACTTACATTCGGTAGACGACTGTCAGCCCGTGGCGGGTGTTGACGGGCGAGAGAGAGAGTTCCCCCGTAGAAGATCGACCAGTAGGTGACTATCGGATGTGGTCTGAACGGGGACCGTGGTGGCGACAGAAGATTTCCCTAGGAGAAGCGATTCCAGCCGGGAGGCAACACTAGTTATCGCGGCGGCGAGAGCGGTTAGGGATATCGAAGTAGGAAAACGACATGCAAGCCGGGGAAAGGCAAGAGCGGTCGACTGGGAGTAGGGCGAGCACAGACTGAGGTGGACTGAGGAACCGCTGTGATGTTCCTCGGGACTTCGGGTCCCCTCGGGGGATTCCGTTCCATCTCGTGTGCGGCCCGGCAATCCTTTCGTGAAGGATCGTACCGAGTCCCGCGTTATGGTAACAATTCTGTTACAACTTTAATATCGCCTCTGACATTAAGGGCTACCCTAGGTTTTACTATTGTACTATCATATATGACTGATCCCCTGTTTTAACTCAAGCTTCTACCTTCCACTATGTAAGCCCAAGGTTATTGTATTGAGGCAGAAGCTGTTTTTTTTGCTATCAAACATCAGCTGAAAAAAGCAGACGCTCCAATAGCATGGTGAAGGTTTATCTGGATAAAATCCAGACTAGAAGGGGGACATCTAGTCTCCATCTTAACTTTCATTCGTCTCTTCCACCTTTTCCGAAGACAAATTCTGTGCTCTGCCTACGGTTTTAATCTTGGTTTATGAGAGGATTTTCATACTGATCGTCTCCAATTCATAGTGAGGCCTGCATTCGATCTTCTAGAGCCTTTCAACCTTACATCTTCCGTTTTGATGGTAGGATTTTGGATTGCTATCCTTTTAAGTACTGCTGTTTTTTCCACGCAAGCACTAGGAATCCAAGCCACCAGCTTTACTGGTCTTGAGAGGTATTTGCTGTCAATCAGCTTGATCTTAGCTCCATTTCAAGATTGTAATCCACCAACAGCTTTACTGAGCAAGTTCGGGAGACTTCATCCAAACAGATGAAGATAGGGGTATCACTTTTGAAGCGGCAATCTTCAAATCTTTGTATGACTTCTCCAGGTTGCACCTCATCGATTTTCTTCTCTAATGCCGCTTTAATTGCCTTGGTCTCGTCGGCATCATGTTTGCTCATAGGAAACCCCTTGGCCACTATAGCCACTTTAGGTAAGTTTGAAGAGCCTGTCTATAAGAGACTGTTATTATCATTCTGACTTGGAACAGTGATTCTCTAAAATATTCAATATTTTCAATTGGAACAGAAAATACATAGAAGAAACATTAACAAAAATTCACGTAAAGAATCAAAATTATTCTTAATTGGAACGAGGATTTTCCAAAAGAAATTAAAATTCTAAAACAATGCGTTGAATATTCTCTCCAAAAAATGGATTTATCATGTTTCGTTTGCTTGTTTCTTATACATACAGAACATACTTTTGAAAAATAATCATGTTTCTTGTTGCAGAGTTTAACACACAGTTCGAGCGTTTACCTAATGGCGAATTTTTTCCTGGGCCTAATTGTTTACAGAAATTCCCTGTTCGAAAATAAAGATTATGGTTCTTAATGGATATCACTTGTCTTGAAGTATAAATTATGAGTCTTGTCGTAAGTACCCTGTTTAATTTGGGACAAGGCAATTTCAAAATTTTGATGAATTCTGCTTTGGAACAGGGATTTTTTATATTTCCTTCCTCCAAATCGGAATTAAAACTCTTTAAGAATTCCCATTTTTTCGATATTCACATTTTCGTTCCCATAAATGGCTCTTCCAAAATAAACATAGGAAATTCCTAGAAAAAAAAGTCTCCTGATCTATTCAATTATGAATATTTTTTCCCAAATCGCACTCGAGCTTTTCGGCCCCGCTTTTACGAGTTTGTTCATGTAGTTGTACTGGAGAGATTTATTACATCACCGTTTCTTTTTTGGTGAGATTATTATCTGAAAGACAATATTTGTTTTAAATCTTAGGGATATGCTGAATTTACAATGTATTATGTTACTCTCGCTATATTGGCCATTAATAATATAATTCACGCTATTTATTGATATTATTCATTTCTGTTGCGCGTGAATTTTGTTTTTTACAATTGATTATTGCACTCAGATTTTTTTCAGATTTTTACAATGAGTTTTTTTATGGAGAAACAGTGTAAATTTATTCATTTCAGCAAAAAAAAATAGTGAAGTTGTTTGTTGAATGTTTGACATATTATTCAAAGGACATTCAAGGTCATTTCGCAAAAAATGATTTTTTTGTGATTTTTGATAATGATAAAATAGTGTTAGCACTTGCATATTAGATGGTAGTTTATCGCCAACTAATTTCCCTCTTTCTTCTCTAGAAGGTAAATCATCACACCTTCTTCTACACTTCTGATAATTGATTCTTCGTAATTACAATTTAACAACTAAACATGATCATATATTATTAGAGCTTAGATATCCTACTGTTTTCAGTGTTTTCTATTTTCAATTTGAAGCAAAATTAAAGGAAGATAACTATATGATGAAATGAACAATTGTTTGATAGCGTCAATTTTCCAGAAAACAGTTCTAACCATGTAGTTTGATTCTCCAGCACTGTAGTTGCATTACCCACCAGATTTGTGAGGATCCCAAAGAAATGAACATGTTTTTTTTATTCCCAAATTAATTCATATTTATCGATCGCTCAAAGACTATACGGTTTTATAAGCGTTTTCATGAAAATAGTCAAAGAATAGTAATGAGTCCTAACTTTTTTAATTTAACCCCGATTCATATTTACCAGTTATTCGTAACATTTTGATCTTACTTCGTCGACGCTAGCCTGAGAGTAATCCTTAGATTTCTTGTGCGGTCATATCTTGAATCGTCCCGATTTCCATGTTTATTTTCCCATTTTGTTCACTCTCATATGTCATGGCGATTTTTTAATGTAAATATTCCACGAGGAATTATATTATTTCTCTCCAATGTTGCAAAGACATTACACGTTGATAGTACGGATTCGCGTTGGGAATAAGCTGAAAATGTCCAAGTTTTTCGAATTCACATCCAAGTACGCGTGAAGAATAATGCCTGGCTGGAGGAGACCTGGACCTGATACGAAGAGGTAGCCTAGGAATGGAGAAGACCTGACCGGAGAAACTGGAGAATGAGGTCTGGCAGGAGGAAGAGACCTTTTGCGCAAATGATGTCTTTCAGGAGCATAAAATCTCCCGGAACGAGCAACACCAGGGATAGGGGCGCCATTTGGAGAACACTCGAACTGTGAACTTAGCTCTGCAACAAGAAACAGAGGATGACATTCCTAAAGAAAACAATCTTATATTGCCTTTCGATGGAAAAAGGCCGTAACTGAAACATCAGTAAAAAATAATTAATATTCAAATGTAGATGAAGAAGAATGTTGGCAGTTGAAGACCTGGACCTGATACGAAGAGGATGCTTGGTAGGAGGTGAACACCAGAACAGAAAATCTGGAGAATGAGGTCTGGCAGGAGACAGAGAACTTTAGGTGAATGATGTCTTTTAGAAGAATAAAAAATTTCTCGTTCTGAACATTTTTATTTCCCTTCTTTTTTTTTGTTCTCAGAATTACTTTTATCCCCGTTACAGTCGGGGTCTAGAGTGGCGCCTTCTGGATTCCATCATTGCCCCTGTCTTATTCAATCTTTTTACTCATAGTCTCAGAGGTAAACTTAAATTCTGTAATCACCAGAAATATTCGGATGATTTTAAATGATATGTTTCGGAACATATTTCCTCTCGAGATCGATTGCTGAGTTGAGTGGAGGACGACAATAATTGTTTGAACCATGAGGTTTGTGACAGTCGATGAGCTCTTAACCCCAGCAAAACGAACGCAATCGTCGTAAGGCCTTCAAAATCACCTTCTTACAAAAAACTAGCCATCCTACCTCTATGACAGGTTAATGGACTTAAGACCCTCTTCGTCAAATCGGTTTCGAATCAGGGCCTAATACTAAATCGAACATTGTTTTCAAAGGAGTTGATCTGTGAAATATCTAGGCAAATTTTACGAGAATGCGGTCATCGCATCCTTCAATGAATGGATGAAAGAGAAAAGACTATAGTTGTATAGGACTATGTGTAACGTGTCGCCAATAAAGCAAGAAAAAGGCAGAGAAGTCATCACAGCTCTTTTTAAACCTTCTAATAATTTTTATGCTTATTTTCTACGTTATCTTCATACAAATTTCATCTTTCTACGTTTTAAAGTATTTCTGGCTCAAAATTCTGAACTAATGTTAATAAAGATTCTTCATCAAATCGCACATCGCTCGAACTTTCAAAACAACATTACAAACATCAACACTTTATCTTTCATTACTTTAACGTGAATGATTGTATAAATTGTGATATCACCGATATTATCAGTTATGATGTATTCAGTAAGTACATTGTTTTCATGAAACTGACTCTGAGTGAATGTAAGTAACTGAGAAGTATCAGGTTGGCACCTATAATCTAAGAGATAAAGACTTTAGGATATACTACTTAACTTGGTGATGAATCAGAACATTCATCAGTTACATTGTTCATGAAATTCTTTATAAATACATTAATTAGTGTTTCCTCTAATTGAAAAACATGTGGATTTTTTCTTCTCTCGTCTTATCCTTGTTGGTTATCCTCAATTCTACAGGTGAATATAATCATATACTATATCTACAATTTAGGCTCATTATTTTCACTATACAAAAATAAGAATTAGTGCGATTTAATCTTCATTCTATCTCAATATCGCCCAAACTTTCACACAAAGATTACAAAGATTAAAGCTACTAAAGGTCATATCATATTTATATCAACAAAAACCTTAATTTTTCATCTTTCATTACCCTTTTTCAAAAAATCAATCCATTTAATACTTCATATATACAACTATGAATATTAGTGAAAGATTTATTGAGGCTTTCACGAGTACTGAAAATGAGGGTTCTTTTGAAGAGAAAAATATGCCAAAAGAGAAATTTAAAATCCTTTGTTTCTTGTTGCAGAATTGAGTTTACAGTTTGACTGCTTACCTAATGGCCAACCTATTCTTGTTGTTCCTCGTTCTGGAAATTCTTATTTTCCTGATAGACGTCATTCCCCTGAAAGGTCTCTTCCTCCTGCCAGACCACATTTTCCAGTCAAGTCTTCTTCTCCTGCCGCACCACTCATTCGTGCCAGGTCCATATCTCCTACTGTAGAGCATTCTCCTTTACGTATATATGGATATAAACGTGAACTACTTCAATTTATTCGGCTGGTTCCCAACAAGAATCCGAACCGGCAATTCGAAATTCGAAGGTACACTTTTCCTCCCAATATGCCAATTCTGCTGAAAGAAAAAAATAATACCATTAGGCCCACACCAACCGGAGAACAAACTGTATTATCAACGTCCAATGGTGACATCTTTGCAATATTCATGAAAAATGATACACTTCTTCGTGCAATATATGCAGGAAGATGTACGATTAGCAAACGCGTGAAAATAAACATGGAAAGTGGTGCAATTGAAGATTTGACCGCAGAAGAAATCGAGGAATGTCCCACAGGGAAGGGTCACCTGATTTCAAGGAATTTTAAAAGAATAGTTTTGTCCAAAGTAGAATAAAAATTGTACAAGTAACTATTCAGATATTTATTCTATATATAAATTATTATTTTTCTATATTATTAGATTTTTCAGTATTCCTTACCAACCGGAAATATTCCAGGTGATGCTCAAACTATGATTTTTGTCCGTGTCAAATTATTATTAAATTAGTTGGAATAAAAAATAATCACGCATTAGTTTCAATATATCAATCACTTGTCTCAATACTTGCCAACCTTTCAGTGCATTTAATAATAAATTTATGGTCTCAAATTATAACTTTTCAGCGTTAAAAATTGAATCATACACTAATTGGCAAAACAAAATTTGAATTGAACAAGAAACTTCAAATCTTCAGAACGGGATTTTAATAACTGTGAATATATAGAAACTTCACTAGCTGTGATAATTTCTAGACACTTAAAAAATCAGATTTACGCTGTCTGGTTCTTTACAATTTATTCGAATTATTGGTATCTTTAATTATTTCCTAAAACAAATAACTTTTCAACTTACATTCCTAATTACCGTAACACACCTGATATATCTGATCTCAGATTTTGAATGGGACCACTGAATGAGTATCTTATCTATCTACTTGTCAATAAAACAATGACTGGAATTCATGCCATTATTGGAAATGCCTGCAATTCCAGAGTCGAACAACGCATTGTAGGGTGATGTTCTCATGTTGCCATCTTGATCTGGTTTTCTGGTAAGGATCGCTTTTTAGACACTATCACAATTCCTGTTCAACATTTGAGTGGTTCTTTTGATGTGTAGTCTGTATCAGAATCAGAGGACCATACATACGACGAACATTGAACATACAGTTTCCAATATTTCAGAAATAGCTGAAGGCTATCATGAATAGATAGTAAATATATTTTGTTGTTTTGAATAGGTAAATAGGATGTGAATATTTCGTGAATGTTTTTCCTCTCAATCAATAAGTACTAGCTGTGTTGTTTTACATATAAGTCTGCTGTTTTTAGACAAGTTTCGCGAAACTTGTTTGTATCGATGACTTGACCAGATGCTAAAACTTGTGACAGTAAGTGAAAGTTTATCAGAAGTTGAACATCGAAGCCAGTAATTTTGGAAATCGTCTCATAATTTTCAAAAAACATTCTTGGTGTGTTTCCATCATCGGCAGGGCCAGCACCTTATTTGGCTGTGCTCACAATTAAGCTGCACTATTGACGGATTTATCTTTCAATGAGTTTTTCCCTGGTATCAAGAATATCTTTCTCCGTATCAGTTTTATATGCCCAGGTTTTAATTGGAAACCGTTATCTAATGTTTAGTATGGATTCCGTCATTCAAATACATAAATCCAAAGCTTGTTATCCGAACTCAAACAATTCTTCATTTTCTTATTTTTTTAGGACTTGCGTTAAATTATTTTTCTTACCCAGCTTTGTTCGACAATTCGCTGCAGATGATTTTTCAGTGAGATATTGGCATGCTGTGTCATCAATCATTGTGCCAGTTAGGTCGTGGTCTACAAAATACACGAAATCAAAAATTTGGACTTTTGCTGGGTTTCATTCTTTTAATCTTCTTACCAGTATTGCCAAATTCTAGTAAAATGTTTGATTTCGTTTCTTTAACATACTAAAGAATTACTAGGACACATTCTTCGCGAACAAGGTCGAGACTTTTCTTAAATTACTGGCGATAATGGATTTTTGAAGCATTTCTGAAGAAGAGGAATAGAGTGCATCAAAAAGAGACTTTCGTCAGAATTTTCAGTATCTTCGAAAAGATGATTGTAAGGGTTAAATGCGTGTCCATCAGTGTTCTGCCGCATATCCTTTGCAGGAATTCTATGTTAATCGCGCTAATTTTACTCTCATCCTCTTCTTGATATGTCCACGTCTCGCTACCTTACAGTACAGCCGGAATAAATATAGAACCTTACCATTTTAGAAGTCACTAGTTATATCCCTAATCTCAGTGACACAGACTTTCTCAATTGGGTTTCCTAACGCATTGGGTTCTATATCGCAGTTGTGGTGTCCTATAGCTTCATCTCCCAATAATTCTTCGAAAGAATCTCTTATAACGTCTAGTATCCCGTCTGTTTCATATAGAATTTCACCTTTTACATTTCTCACGCTGACAAACTCTGTACATTCATTTCCTTTCATCCTTTTTTGGAGCAGTTTTTTTTCATTTTCAAGTCTATTTCTCTCCTCAAAGTTGAAACCTGTGATGTTCAACGTTCTGTTCTACGCTCCTCTCTCTTCTTGTTGGGCTGCCTAAATTTCATCATTAAGCCATGCATCACCAGACATTCTTCCTACAACTGCAGTACCACACACTTAAGTGGCTCTCCTAATAATGACATCCTCAAACAAAGCCGATGAGCCCTCTTTTTACATTCTCATCCAGAGAATGTATTAGATTTATGTTAACCCCCCCCCCCCCCCGCTTTTTATCAAATGTCCACATTCAAAGACCCCCTGAACCCAAATAACAGGTTTTTACGAAAGTGTCTGTCTGACTGTTAGTTTTGAGACAATTTTTTCAAAATTTGAAAATTATATGTACGGCTCTTCATAGTACTAAAAAATTCAAAAAATTTATTGCCATGACATTTTTCGGGAAAATTAAAATTTTCAGAGTTACAGCATTTTCAAAATCCAAAAGGAGAAACGAAAATTAACATCTTCAGTCAAACAGCGCACGATACGAAAAAAAGTGAAGACAAGAAAAATGTTCCAAGTAGACGATACCTGAGACGAAGAAGAGGGGTTGCGAAAGTAGAAACATAGAAAATTGAGTGTTGAAAAGCGGTTTTGAAAAAAGTTCAGGAGTATATAGTGATTCACGTGGTAGTCTAGGGTCGGTTTGATTATGAATAAAAAGTAAGACAGGATCTCAAAGGTCAAAGATATGTATCGCCCAGATTGCTGTGGGTTAGAATGAAGGTAGGAATCAGAAAATTATTTATCATAGTGTGCTACGTCGCAGTTGAGTCATGAGGGACTCTGAATGTAAAACTGACCACTACCTTCTAGTCTGCAAAATAAACTTCGGGCGGGGATGGAGAAAAAAGAGAACAAAAAAAAACGCGAATAAAGATTGAAAATTCACGGAAACCGGAAGTGCAGATAGGTTTTCAGAATAAGTTAAACAAACGCTTAGATAGGGCCACTTGGAAAGCGCTTATGAGCAATAAAGATATAGAGGGCGCATGACTTATGCTACGGGATATCATTGTTAAAACTGCGACCGAAGTATGTGGTACAGCGGTTGTAGAAAAAGAATCTGGTGATGCATGGTGGAATTATGAAATTGAGGCAGCCCAAGACGAAAAAAAAAATCGTACAAGAGAACGTTGAACATTACAGGTCTTAGCACTGAGGAAAGAAATATACTTGAAAATTATTACAGATACAAAAAGAGGAAGGTCAAGCGTCTAGTCAAGGAAAGTCAAGATAAAATCAGAACAGAAGAGAAAAAAATACAAGACGGCTTTGGAGGAAGCAAGAAACTAATACGCAAAAAGATGAAGGGAAGTCAAAGTATAGAATTTGTCAGCAAGGGAAACAGCAAAGGTGGAATGCTATATGACACAGACGGGATAGTAGACACTTTGAAAGACTCTCAAAAAAAATTATTAAGAGGTGAAGCCATAGGACAATGGAACTGCGACATAGAACATAATGTACCAGAAAACCTAATTGAGAAAGTCTGTGTCACTGAAGTTAGAGATATAATGAAGAACTTAAGAAAAGGTAAGGCTGCTGATGTAGACAATATTAGCGCTGAAATGCTTGAATACGGGGGCGAGTACATACCTCACAGGCTGTGCAAATTGATAAATTTATGTATCGAGACGGGGGAGTGGTGTAGATCTCGGGACAGTGAGGGTACGTGGGTTAGCTTTCGCAGATAATAAGGTTGTCATAGCACAATCAATCGAGGACTTGCAAAGAATGTTGAATAAACCAAATACAAGCAGGAAGAACATGGGACTCAAAATTAACGTAAATAAAACAAAAATCATAGTGTTTGAAGGAAAAGGATATAAAACAATATGCAAAATTGTCCTAAATGATGAGAAATTAGAACAAGTTGATAAGTACATAGAGTAGGGTCCATTGTCAGAGGTGAAAATGGCATTACATAATTCTATATTTGTGCTGACTGTGCTATACGGTAGCGAGACATGGACCTGTCAAGAAAAGGATGAGAGTAAAATGAACGCGATTGACATGAAACCTCTGCGCACAATTTGCGGGAAAACACTGATGGACAATGTGAGAAACGAAATAATCCTCAAAGAATGTGGTACAAAAGAGACAATAGTTGACATATGGGAAAGAAATCAGTTAAGACGGTTCGGATATGTTGATAGAATGAAAGATGAACGTCAAGCGAAACAAGTGTATAAAGCTAAAGTAAATGGCAGTATGCCCAGAGGCAGACCGCGGACAGAATGGTTAGGATGTGTAATTGAGACCTTAATCCGAAAAAAATATAAGAAGCCATAGAAACAGGAGAGCTTGCATGAAAAAATGCATGGACGTGAAGAAAGCTAGAAGAGTATGCCAGGATAGAAAGGTGTGACGACAAATAGTTTATAAAAAGAATTTCAATACAGTGAATGATACCTGAAACAAAAGATTTCGGTTGCAGCAGTGTTGCCGAACGAACGTGTTACTCAAATAAATAACACGAAAATTCTAGATCAATCTAAAAAATCTATAACTCCTCGCCCACATTACTATTTTCCAACCGAGTAAGTCACGCCTACCCCGAAAGGGAAATGGCCTTATGGTATACAAATAATTAATGCTCATGGTACTTGAAAATTGAAACAATTTATTCTATTTTCACATTCTCATCCAGAGAAGGTATTAGATTAGTGTAAAATTTCATCCCCCCCCCCGCCCCCCCCCGGTTTTGTCAAATGTCCCTTTTCCAATAATCATTTGAAAATGTATACCTTAAGGTCGATAAAACCTTAATTGAATTATTCCTTCTATTTATGTAAGACTGAAATAATAAAACCAAAAGAAGGTCACGACGATAAAGCTTACTAAGAGCACACGAAGTGCGAAACCTAGAGGAACCGAGCTTAAAGCTTAAAGACGATGCACCAGATGGTGCGTGCGCCGAGGGGTTGTACGCCGCGCCGCCACTGGCGCTGCTTTATTGAGACAGACTTGATAATCATGCATCAGTTATACAGTTCTTCTCTTGATCAAATCACACATTGTGAGCAAAGTTAACAATCGCTGTTTTGTTCTCTGCATAATTGTAAAAATTACATTCTTAGTTTAATTGTTCTTGAAAGCACTAAAGTGAGCAAAATAAAAGGAGAATTTGTAAACTACGCCTCAAACCAAGTTTGGTCTTTTGCGACCAAAATTGAATGACTCCGTGTACAAAAAAAAGTATAGCTGAAAAAACTTGGAATTGACAGACATTTTTTTTCCATAATTGAGTTAACAGCCTGGAGAAAACAAAAGTTTCAAACTGTAGTATTACGAACAATACCGATTTTCATAGTTCCTGATAGAAACAAGTAATTAATTATTTCATATCACTACTTTCGCAATTTTATGTTTTAATTTTACGTTTTTTTAATTGAATTAATGGTGTTGATGATTGTGGTTTACAAGCTCTACTTTAAAATTCGATAAGATTGAGCGACAGCAGCCTACTGGAATTTCCGTGACTTCACATCGGGTGAGTGGACTAACTGTACCGCTTCCCATGTTTATTTTGATCCGATTATAACCTATATATATTCCAGAAAAAGCATTAGAACTCTCTAATATTGCAAAGACATCCCCATCGAATGTTGATAATACAATTTGTTCTTGGCTTGGCACAGGCACATACACCCTTCGTTTTTCGAGTATTCGAATTGATTTATTCACAGGAAAAGTATATCTTCGAAGTCCAAAAAGCTGGTTCGGATTTCTCAAGGGAGTGATCCGAATAAATTCAAGATGGTCAAGTCCATACTCTCGTCCGTCAGACGAAACAATAAGCGTGGTAGATGGAAATATATACCCGACAGGAGGAGTCCTGGACCTGACAGGAGGAGTCCTGGACCTGGCAGAAGGAGTCCTGGATCTGTCACGAAGAGGAGGCTCGGTAGAGGGAAAATGCATGGCAGGAGAGCGCTGTCTGTCGGAAGAAGAAGACGACGGAGCAGAAGATGGTGTTCCACGAGAAAAACGAGGAATAGGAGCGCCGTTAGGTAAGCACTCAAATTGTGAACTGTAATCTGCAGGAAGGAAAAAAGATTAAGTTTTTTCATAAGTATCTTGGTATTTCGAGTTTTCAAAATTAAAAATCGATTGTTTTCAAATGGAAGCGAGTTCAGTTTGACTTTGACTTTCAAATATTTCTTTGATGGATTAGAAAACCAGATAGGGTTCTGATTGGCCGAAGAGGTATCTTTGGTCTACCTTTGGAAAAATCATTATAGTTCCTTATATTGAAATCTCCAGTAGTAATAAATTTGGCCTGATATAATGTCCCCAGGAGTTAACAACTCACCTTTGAAATTTCAAAGCATTTCAAGGTATTCAAAAAATATTTTAAAGATTTCCAAATATCATTGGATCACTTTGACTGTTTGAAGATATTCAAGGCCACTCACATCAGCCCCCCCCCCCCCCCCATCACTCATATTTGTAGGGTTTTCTTCAGCGCGCTGAATTGTGCCACAAATGTGCTCATATGAGGCCACCAATAAAAAATTTTGCGCCACTATATCTCTTGGAATGATTTGCAAGAATTGGAAATGTTGGCATTGGATGACAGCAACTGCAACAAGTATTTGAGAGGAATGGACGCGCAGGGATTCTACAATTGTTGTCTGAAAAATTATTTGACGAAACAAATAAGAATAAAAAACCTCGTGTTACCAAAACTGAAGAAGTTCTGGACCAAATCATTTGAAATCCTATTCGAAAAGCCCATCATCAAATTTTATATTAGAGTTAAAGTTATTGGGTGATATCAGCGTGGGGTGGATCGATGACAAGTGGTAATGAGGAAGTCAATCACAGTTTTCTGTTAATTTGAAAAGTTGCGCATACGAACGTTTTTGAAGTCTCCTACGAAAATCCCTTCATCACCGCGGAATAAAAGCTTTTTCTTTTGTTGGTCATCACTTTGCAAAATGTTATGACCTTCATGTCTTGGACAGTTTTGTGAGGATGCGAAAAATTGCTGTGGCGCATAAGAGCACACTTTGAGTTCTTTCGCCCAGCTACAGGAAGCTTTATGATTCAACGATTTTGTCTTCGTTGCTCATCACTTTGTGAGCATTTGAAGACGAATTACGCCGTATCCGTGATTTTTAATTTCATATCACTGTCGAAGATTTATCACCCGCGTCCCACTGCCCCCCCCCCCCCCCCCAATTTTATCTTTGTGAATTTATTCGCGCAACATCATTTATTGGTGGCGAATTTGAAGTTACGGCGGATGGCTATGATAAATTTGAAAAAATGTTATTATTTCAGAAAAATCGCGTCAGTCGCCTCTCCCCCTCTCAATTTTAATCGTTGATGACTCAATCATAGACACCATTTTATTGGTGGCGCATATGAGCGCATTTGCGGCACAATTCATTGGGCTAAAGAAAACCTTAAAATTATGACTGGGGGCTAGGGCTCGTGGAACTGCCCTAGATATTGAGCAGATATTTTCACCTAGGTACCTCAGATTTAAACTTTCCTGTAAGCATGATTCGAACTGAGGAAGAAAAAATTCAGCTTCCACTGTAACGCAATGTACTTTCTGATTCTAAAATTGAGACAAATTTCTTAGCAATAGACATTTTTCTCGAACTTCATTTTTCGTAACACACACATTCTGGATTCCGCCGTAATGAATTCAGATTAAATTCCTATTCATTTCGAACAAGCTCATATTAACACCTGAGTGGAATAATGTGTTCGTTTCGAATCTGCTGGCAGACGGTGATGGTTTGAAGTTTGTTTAAAGAAGGTGTTGGTTTCGAATCTGTAGGAAAAGGGTGTTGGTTCGGAACTTGTTCGAAAAAGACATCCAATCACCAAAGTATTTCATTCCTGGAATTTTTTAGTGCAGATTCGGAAACAACACGTTGGACAAATTTTTCTTGGCGAAAAGTCTAAAAATATTCTAAAAATTATAGATATATTATTGTACCATATTTACCAATATAATTAAGGATGACCATCAAAGTGAAGACCAGAGTATAAACGATCGTCATTTTTTGAAATTAGGGGAACAACAGATTATTGCGTTGATGAAGAATTTGGTTCCCAGTGTCACAATGTATTGATTATTCGAGTGCTTTAGTCACTTATATAATATATGCTATATTCTTCATTTCATGGATTGTAGACGTGTAGCTCTTATCTGTGAGATAATGATATTTATATTTTATAAATCAGTGCGAAGAATCGAAGTAGGTTTCCTCAACGGAGGCTAGTTTCACGAAAAATAAGACAGTTTTTACGAATAGCGCTCTGATAAAAATCTGACCCTCAACAAAAATTTTTTAAACAAAATAATATAAAAATATTGTGGAATTCTTTTTAAAGATGTCTGTTGAGTTTCGAACACAACAAAAATCGTGGGAAAAAGTATTTTTTTGCAATAAAATTCTTTTAACAAATTTTTTGGACATGATTCAGGATATATTTCACAGTGTATCGTTGAGAAAAATGAAGTGAATTTTTTTGTCTGACAATTATATTTAAAATATGATAATATTATTAAGGTGTCTTATCTTTTTAGAAAGAAGCAAGAAATAATTTCTTGAAATTATTTAATTTCAATTTGGCAAGAAGATTTTTAATAAAAAACAGGGTTTTGCGGTTTTGGATTTTTGAATCTGACGTTGCTCTGCTAAAAATTAACGCAAGTGACGCACAGTGGGGCAAATGTCTGTGGACAAATTTACATTCAGGAGAAAATCCTCTATTGATTTGATTTTCTTTCTTTTTCAATTGAAGCTAATAAAATTTCGAAACGATTGTTCTCTAAATCGTCAATTTAGTTTCAGCATACATATTCGCCTTCAAAGCGAAGCATGTATATATTGTAAGTCTTTATTCCGATGAAAAATGTTAGGATTCTGATTGTACTGTTCCACAATAGTTTAATTTTCGAGACCACATGCTTAAAATTACTGTTCAGCTTGAAAGCTTAAATTTCGATATTTCATTTCCTTTTCATTCCGACCATTTATTCCTATTTGACATCAAAAAATGGTTGAACATTTTTCTTTGAAGAACATTAAGGCCGTCTGTCATGATCATGTAAATTTTAGAACAAAACCAACCACTGTTCATTTTCTAATTTGAAAATTCAAAAAGTATCAAATTCTTTCATTTCTTAAAGTAATATGAGGCAGTCTCTAGAAGTATTGACGACACGCAGGGACTTTCAGCCTTGAATATGGATTCGAGCTTCTAAGAGAAAAAAATCAGAAAAAACATCACAACTCTCTAATATTGCAAAGACATGAACTCCTAATGGGAAGATTGGCAGTTTTATTTTGTACGCTTTTTTACAGATTTTAATGCGGTTTTATGCAAACATGTATTAGAATTCTGGGAGAATATAAAACATCTTTGCAGAGCCCTGCGTAAGTGCTATTATATAGAAAAAAATGTTAACACAATGAGGATTGAGTTTAAGATCATCAGATTCAACTTTTGGACAGAATTCGGTATCCGAAAAATTGATCTTAGTTTTAGAATCAATCTGAAACTTTTCGTTTTGCAATACGGCATGTCACTCGATTTCCACTGTCAATGCAGGCTGTCGAATGTATCAGAACCGTCCGCAATTTCACACCTTGGTTTTTCAGCAGATCCCTATGTGTTGAGGACCATTGAAGCCAAAAACCAAGTTTTGGTAATGGTGTCTATCTGTCCGTTTCCCGAAATAAACTCAGATTCAATTGAAGTGTTCGAAATATAATATTATATTCACCAGCGGAATTAAAGATGACCATTGAGGTAAATAGCAGAGAATAAACAATCCTCATTTTTTGCATCAGGGCAAAAACCGATTATTGATCCTGTAACCGTTATTTCATACATTATATTTGAGGTTTTTCTTCTGTGACATTCATATGTATGTTTCATAAATCAGTTCGAAAAGAAGTCGAAAGAATATAATTATGTAAATGTAAATATCTGATAAGGAGCGGCATGACGTCTATAGTCTAAGAGATAACGACTCTATGGTGTACTGAATAATCTGGTGAAGAATCAGAATATTTCTCAGTTACATTGTCGATAACATTCTTCTGTAATACATTAATTCATTTTTCCTCTCATTGGAAAATATGTGGATTGTTTCTTCTATCGTCTTATCATTGGCAGTTATCTTCGATTCTATTGGTAAATATGATGATATAACATATCTCTAATTAAAGTAGATTTTTCAAGACATACACAATTAAGAATAAGTGCGATTCAATCGTCATTCCATCCCAATTGCTATATCATTTCGAACTTTATTTGAGTTTCAACGAAATTAGTACAAATTTAATATGAATGTATTCCGAGAGAATACAGAATGTGTGTCTATGTGTTGAAAAAATGAAATTACAAAAGTGTCCCCATTCACGCGAAATTTGTATATGATGATACACTCCTGAAGGGGTCATCTGCAAGTTACGTAAGACGATTTAGGGGGATATTTATGTAGAATTTTCTCTTCAAGGAAACGCGTTCTATTTTTTCAATAATAATAATAAATGTATTCAATGACATTGTTCTTGCGAAAGAGCTTGATCTCCATTTTTATTAAAGAAATATAAATCTTCCGCCATGTAGATTAATTTTTTGCCAAAAACCAAGATCGAATGATCAACAGAATAATTCAGTTTCCAACCGAAGGAATAAATTGTCAACTGAAGTGATGAATCTTCGAAACAAAAAAAATTATTTGGCAAAGTAGTTGAACTTTTAATCAAGTTGAATTTTTGAACAAAGAAGATCGATCTTCAACTATGAAGATCAATTTGTCTACCAGAACCAAAAGACGAATCGTCAACCAAATAATTATAGTGTCAACCAACGAGATGAACTTTTAACTACTTTAATTTGTTATGTGGGCGGAGGAGCTCGCGAGGTCCACCCTGGCGCTCAAGCTATAATTCTTCACGAGTTCTTTAGATCGTGGTATATTTCGTTCTTTCCAAAGTTTACGCAGACCCCTTTTAGACCTCGTTAGATGCAGATAGAGCCCCTTCGCAGGAAAATCGCTAATTCTTTTTAGAGTCTTCTCAAACTAGCCTCTGTTGAGGAGGCCTACAGTTTAAGATGAGTTCCGAACCACCAAGGCACCGGTAGCAGTACACACGAAACCACGAATTTTTAGATAAAAAATTTATTTTCTACCCCATAAAAACTAGTTTTTAACACAATTGTTAAATTGTTGATTATGATAATGGAATTATAACCAAAAACGCTATGGAATGAGAGGAATTAATGGAATTCAGAGAATTCATCGAATTCAGAGAATTCATCGAATTCAGAGAATTCATGGAATTCAAGGAATTCACGGAATTCAATGAATTCACGATATTCAATTAATTCACGGAATTGAATGAATTCACGAAATTCAATTAATTCACAATATACAAGGAATTTACGGAGTTCATTGAAATAACTGAATTCATAAAATTTGTGGAATTCGTAGAATTCATGGAATTCAAGAAATCCATGGAATTCATAATATTCAAAAAATTCATGGAATTCAAGGAATTCATGGAATTCAAGGAATTCATGGAA
>CAKNXH010001241.1:0-55184 GCA_932178445.1 Andricus quercusramuli | reverse complement strand
AGGGATTCACGAAATTCAAGCAATTCACGCAATTCGAGGAATTCATGGAATTTAAGGATTCATGGAATTCAAGGAATTCACGGCTTTCAACGAAAACCCTGAATTCATAAAATTCGTAGAATTCGTAGGATTCATGGAATTCAAGAAATTCATGGAATTCGAGGAATTCGAAGAATTCATGTAATTGAAGGAATTTCGTGGAATTCACAAAATTCAAGGATTTCACGAAATTCAAGGAATTCACGAAATTCAAGGAATTCAAGAAATTCATGGAATTCAAGGATTTCATGGAATTCAAGGAATTCATGGAATTCGAGGAATTCAAGGAATTCAAGGAATTCATGGAATTCAAGGAATTCACGGAATTCAAGGAATTCATGGAATTCAAGGAATTAATGGAATTCAAGGAACTCATAGAATTCAAGGAATTCAGGGATTTAGATGAAAACCTTGAATTCATAGAATTCGTAGAATCCGTAGGACTCATGGAATTCGAGAAATTCATCGAATTCGAGGAATTCAAAGAATTTATAGGATTGAAGGAATTCATCGAATTCAAGGAATTGATGGAATTCAGTGAATTTGTGGAATTTAATGAATTCATGGATTTCATGCAATTCCGTGAATTCCTTGAATTCCATAAGTTCCTTTAAACCCTCGAATTCCGTAAATTCCTTGAATTCCGTGGATTCCATGAAGTCTGTGAATTCCGTGAATTCCAAGAATTTATTGAATTTCACGAATTTCCTGAATTACGTGAATGCCATGAGTTCTGTGAATATACGTTCAAAAGCAAAAATTGTGTCTCAAGAATTGCCTAGACGACTATTTTTATCGCAAAGGGTGAAAAAGTCACTTGTATAATTTTTTCGTAGTCTTGTAAGTTCTTCGAAGTTCGCTGTTCGTATGAAAGTACGTTTTTCAATTGTTTCTACCATTCTCTACCACTTCAAAAATTTTCTAAAGATTCATAATAAATACCTGATATGTGAGCAAACTGTGTGAATTTTTTCACTTACGTATGTATTTTGGTTTTCGAGAAAATTCGACTTAAAATACTTGAGTGCCTGACCATAAGACCAAGTCCAGTTGAATAAGGTTCGAAGGCACTTTTCACATATCCATCCGGCTGGGCCCTTTCAGGTTGAGTAATGCCTTCCGTAAAGTATGCCGGATTTTGATTTTTTGTTCCGGCATATTTTATCGTCAACATAATTTTTTCGTCAGCGAGATTCAAAAGAATTCCAAAAATTCCAAAAATTCGGTAAAATTTCTGCGTACACTTTTCCGTCACAAAGAAAATATCATGGATTCAAAAGAACTAAAGGTTAATTCTATAAAATCTAAAAATCAGGTTTCTTTAATAGAGAAAAATATGCCAGGAGAGAAATTCAAAATCCTTTGTTTCTTGTTTGCAGAATTGAGTTTACAGTTTGACTGCTTACCTAATGGTGAAGCTATTCCAGGTGTTCCTCGTTCTGGTACTTTTCATTCTCCTGACAGACGTCATTTTCCCGAAAGGTCTGTTCCTCCTTCCAGACCTCATTTTCCAATCAGGTCTTCTTCTGCCGCACCACCATTTCGTGCCAGGTCCAGATCTCCTACTGTCAAGCATTCTCCTTTACGCATATATGGATATAAACGTGAACTACTTCGATTTGTTCGGCTAGCTCCCAACAAGAATCCGAACCGGCGATTCGAAATTCGGAGATACACTTTTCCTCGCGACACGCTAATTCTAGTGAAAGAAAGAAATAATGTCTTCAGGCCTACACCAATCGGAGAACAAACTGTATTATCAGCGTCCAATGGTGACATCTTTGCAATATTCATGAACAGTGATACACTTCTTCGTGCAATATATACAAGAAGATGTATGATCAGCAAACGGGTGAAAATAAACATGGAAAGTGGTGCGATTCAAGATTTGACGCCAGAAGAAATCGAGGAATGTCCCACAGGGAGGGATAATCTGATTTCACGGAACTTTAAAAGAATAGTTCTGCCACCTAATGGAGAAAAATAAAACTGCACTTGGACGTAAGGGTCACAGACATAAATTCCTACATTACCGACCTCACAATTTCAATTTCCCGATTTTTGTTCGAATCTAAGAACTTTTTTTGTACATAAAATATCGGGCTGAAATTTCAGATGAAATAGATGAATTTTTCGAAAGAGGCGCGACAATCCATTTTGTTTTAAATAAAATTATTTATTGATTATATTGTTTGCTATTGTGATCGTGTCAAAAAAAATAATACTATAAAAGAATGGAGGAATCCTGCACCAGCAGCGATTCGCGGAATTATTTCATGTTCTAGAAACAGGACAAAATTTACAATTATTTAATTCCTTCCAGTACCATAAAAAAATATCTATAATTAAATGTATTCAATTTCGTAAAGTAGGACACATTTTAAATGTATTTAATTCCCTCCATTTCTTTCAGAAAATATATATATTGAATCACTTCTAATTCCGTAAAGTACAATTTATTTTTATTTTCTTTACTTCACTCTATTAGCTTCAGAATAATAAGAATTGTAATAATAATTACAGAAATCTGTAACTGATCAACAATTGTGAAAAATGATCACCATTAAATGTATAAATTTTACTAAATAGTGAATAAATAATGGTTTAAAAATGTATGCAGATAAAGTAGATTGATGAACGTTTATTTTGCAGCCTGCTGGCCTTAAAAAATTGACTTGCTTACACTTCCATGTTTTCACAGAATTTTCTTAAACCTAACCCTTGAAAACAAACATCCATCCATACCTTATTTCTAAGACCGCACGTTCTAATCGACTTGCCTTCCTCGCTTCGCCCCGCTCGCATGTCTCTACTTTCTCGCATTGCCAAACTCTACCTTCACCCACGCTACTGTCCTTTCGTCTCCCTTTTCATGCATCAATACCTTCATGCTTATCCCACTCCTTTCGACCTCTACGCACTCCTCCAACCAGTGCTCCACTCTTGCATCCCACTTCCCACACAGTACACACATCCTCTCCTCCCGAGAGAGCCAGAAACTATTGAAACCCTCCATGCACCCACATCTCATCCTCGCATAATCCACACGTAGTTCCCGTTAAACCTTGACTCTCTTATTCTCTCTTCCCCTTCTGTATTCACTCTCTCTCCATGCTATTTTTCTTAACTAACTCATATACCTTCCTTCCTTCCTCATGCATCCTTCTTACTTCATCCATCTGCAGTCCATTCGTTCTAAACTACCTTTTCCTCTCAACCTCCGTCTTCCCAGCCCCTCTCCTGTTCTACTTCTCCCGCCAGCACTCCCTAACCAGCCTATTTCCCCCCCTCTCCCAAAAATTTTTCCTCGTATTTACGTGCCCGTCTCCCAGAGGCCACTTTACATACCTCTTCTGCTTTCAATTTACCTATTCACTTCCCTTCCACCTCTTCTCCTCTACCACATACTCTACTTCTTCCAGCTCTACACCTCTACTACACTCATCACCAGTGAGCCAAACAATTTCATTCTCCTTCCAAAATCATCTGGAAGTAACTTCTTTCCCAACCCACACCTGCCTCATCACCAGATTTGCCCTCCTCACTCTCTCTTTTATGTGACCATCCACTCCCCCATTCCACCGAAACACGAAGCCCAGGTGCAAAAACTCGTTCACCTCTTGCACCTCCTTTCCCTTCCACTTCCACTACCCTCCCTTATCCCTTCCCCCTTCTTTTCTGAACACCATAACCTTGCACTATTCCGCATACAGATCCAACCCCTTCTTATCCAGGTATCTTTTCAATCTCTTTATCATCTCCTTTAGGTCCTCCTCGCTTCTTGCCAGCAACACTATGTCATCTGCATACGCTAGTGACAAATTTTTAACCCCACCTATCCTGACTTCTCCTACAACCCCGGCCTTCAGCTTACGTTCCATATCCGCAATTAAAATCACAAAAAGAGTTGGGCTAAGCGGACACCCTTGCCTCAACTCACAAGAAATGTGAAGGGCTTTTCTGAAATAAAAGTACTGAGTCAACGTGGGTGTTAATATGACATAACCCAAATGTCCTTGTACTATAAATATTCTTGTCGGTTTTGATTGTGGGTAGGTTTTTAATTATTTCGCAACAAAACTGAAAATCGTTTATCTATCCGTCTTTTAGGAAATCTACTTTTTAGGTTCAAAAATTGTATTTTTAGTTTTTTGCTTGGACCATGCGTATCGGCATGATGAGTGAATATTTTCAAGCACATCCATGCTTGTGCTCGTGAATTTAACGGAGCTTGTTAATAATAATTGCCTCAACAACATCTAACACGAGATAAATATAGAAGAGCAGCAGAAGGTAATGGGAATGTATACAACATCAATCAAAGTCAACGAGAATTGGAGAATGCTCAGTCAAGCCGAACTTACTTTGAGTCTGAGCAACAAAAAATATAATGATCAGGATCGAGGAAAAATAGAGAGAAAATGGCCAAATTGATAGCTCTCATGAATGATACTGGAGAAAATATAAATTTCAAACCTGTTGAAAGTAATAACTCTCGACAGAAAGTTGAACCACAAATCCGCCTCTATTCCACTCGGAAGAAGAAGAAAAGTTGTCGCGAAACCACTATTCCAAAACCTTCAGTGAACTATGTTCATATCTGGTCTCATATCACAATCATATCTGGGCAATGATGTGAACGGTTCGTCTTAAAAAGGCACCAGGCATTGGGAATTGTTAGGAAGTGGTGCCATCCTTGATATCGTCCGAGGAGAGCGGAACACGAAAGGGTGCCAATTATTCCAAATCAAAGTTAGCGGAATCTCGGGATTCCTCAAAATCCGCGAAAAAAATAAAGTGACCCTGGAAATAATCCTTGGTGCTCAGGAGCATCGTTTGGCGTCGTAGACGCAGCGGGGAATGTACCAATATTGTACAGGACTCGGAACGAATTTACAGTTTTGCGTCAGGACGCGCAACCAATTCAGGTATTGGTCCCTTAACGGAATCGAATATACCACAGTACGACATGTGATCCAAAATTCGAATAATAATAAATAAAAAAACAAAAAGCTAGGATGGACTGTCACTACAGCTTTCTTTAATCGCCTCACATAAGTTGATTCTTCGATCATATTTATTTTGAACCTGTCGAAGAATGTAATGAATTCTCTATTAACCGACTCCCAGACCTGCTCTGATCACAATCCTTCTGCCGAGCCTCCTCTCCGTGCCAGTTTAAGGTCTCCTACTGCGGAGCCTTTTGTTCATGCTAGGTCCAGGTCTTCTCCTGCCAGACATTCTTCTCGACGCATATCTTAAATTAAACTTAAACAGATTAGATTTATTCGACTCACTCCCAACACAAATCTAAACCGGCACTTTGAAATTCGAAGATACACTTTTCTTTGCGATCTGCGAATTCAAGTCAAAGAAAAACGTAATGCCTTCAGGCCGATACCAGTCAAAGAACAAACTGTATTATCAATGTCCAATGGTGACATCTTCGCAATATTTATGAGAATTGGAACAAATCTTCGTGCAATATATTTAGGAAGAAATGACCACATTGGATGTGCGACTATCAAATGGGTGGAAATAAACATGGAGAGCGGCGCAGTTGAAGATATGATCCCATAAGTAACCGAGGAATCTCACAAAGGCAAAGATCGCCCAATCCCAAGGATTATTTAAAGATTAGTAGTTTGGTTCCCTGCTGATGAAACATGACAACTGCGGTTTGACGTAAGTCACCTTCGCGTTCAAGTGAAGAGGTAAACAAGCCTTATTTGAAGCTGTAGATGGTATTTTTATTCATCACGAAGGAAGAGTTGTGGACTACTCTCGAATACAAGATAATTTTTATTCATAAATAAATTTAAAACTGAAATATAATATTGTTCGTGATCCGAAGTAGGATTAAAAGGTTACAAGTAACCTGTAATTGACGGGTCGCATTCTTTAAACGTGTAGACAATTTCTTGCTCAATGGCGCACGGTGGGAGAAAAAACATCCTTGTCCAAATTGATTTTCAGGAGAGAATTATTATCCGATTTCGAAGTTTTTGTTCTAAAATCTAATGAAATTCTGAATCAAACGTTCATGGCTAAATTAAAAGAAAAATTTGCTTCAATCAGTAACAAAAAAAATTGTTTTGTGGGGAATTATCAACGATTTGACACTATGTTCGAAATAAATCTAAACAATTTATTGACAAAACGAGGTTTTTATTTAAACTGAAGCAAGTTGATAAATAATATGTTATTTTATAGAACCATTGTATCCTCAAGGGACGAGCCTTCCCCAGAAAAAACTTCCTTGGGCATTACTTCCCCAGTGAAATAATCAGTACTCGAAACAGGTGCTATTGATAGGCAAACCTTCCCCGGTCATCTCCTTCCTAATTAAATATTTTGACTGAAGGCTGTGGCATGGACAGGCAAGCATTCTCCGGGCAAATATTAAGAACATGGCTCTGTGGCCTCAAGTGACAAGCCTTCTCCGGGCATCACTTGACCAGTGAAATATTAAGGCCAGGAGACTATGGACACCACGGGCATATCTTCCCGGGTATAACTTCTCCAGTTGAATGTTAAAACCATGGGATCATGGAATCGGTAGGCAAGCCTTTGCTAGGCAAGAGTTCTTTGGCCATCAATTCCCCAGTCAAATAATAGGAACATGACACTGTGGCATGGACAGAAAAGCCTTCTCCGGGCAAAATTACCGCAGACATCATTTTCCTAGATAAATATTAGCATTTGTTTAATTGTAAACATTTGATCGCTTGTAGATCGGTTTTGGTGGAATCCACACTGGTAATCCCCAATGATTTCCTCGGCGAAAGGAGTTAGTCTACCTATGATTACATTGGACAGGATCTTATAACACGAAGGCACAAGTGAAATTCCCCGATAATTTTTACAGTTCGTTTTATCGCCTTTCTTAAAGATAGAAATAATAATAGAGGTATTCCATTCTTCCGGCATGTGTTCTGTTTTCCAAACACTGTGTTAATTAAATTACAAATTTGCCTTGTGAAGCAAGGGCCTCCATTTTTTATCAGTTTTTACGGTAGGCCGTCGATTCCCGCGGCTTTGTTATTTTTCCACTTCTTTGAATATATGTTTCAAAAATGGAATTTCAAGAATGTCTTTACTGATAAGGAATTCGTACCATATGGTAGACTCCTAATGGGTAATTCACAGATTATGTAAGACGATTTGGGGGAAGGAGAGGTTTGGTAAAATCTTACTGTTCCTTTGGAGGAGGGATTGAAAAATTTTACGTGAGACAAATTTTTACTGACAAAACAAAATTCAATGATATTGCAACTGAGGAAATTCCAACAGAAACTCTATACATGAGACCAAAAGGGAATTTTTGCTTTAAAAAAATGCGCCTTTTTCCTTTATTTTTGTGTGTCTGAGGACAACGAAATTTGATTTTCGAAATACAACCAAATCTGGATAAAACTGACTGCGCAAATCCACCATTGAACCTAGAAGTCAAATTTTATTATTGAACTCAAACTATGTACCATTTCTGGTCTCCTTCTATCAAAAAATGTTACCAAAATGAGCCAGTAAACAATCATAAGGGAAATTTTCGCCCACCAATTTCAGGTTTTCAAAAGACAACCTAATTTGGATCAAACTGACTGTGAAACTTCGTTATTAAGAATTATAAGCTAAATTTTCTGAGTGAACCCAAATTAAGTTCCTTTTCGGGACTTCTACTATCAAAAATTATTATTTTTTGCATAATTTTTTTTTCTTACTCTGGAAAAAATAGGGGATCATTTCGTCACCAGATGAGAAAATTTTCAAATTCAAAGTTTTGAAAGAACTAACGTTGTTTTTTAAGGTTTTTGAGAAACCTTTTTTCAAAGAAAAATGAATAAGGCGAGCCTACTTCCCACACTACCACAAAAGGTCAAATTGTCCCAAGGTTTCTGCGGGGCTGTTTGATGTTTGTTTGGTGGCATTTGGTAATCAACTCTCAACGTCAAAGAGCTGATAGTTTTTTTAATAAACAAAGAGAAACCCGTAAACTCAGAATGATGATCATGCCCATGAGCTAAAACTTCAGCCGGAAGCAGAATCGAATTTCAGTGAGAAAATATAATTTTAAGAATTGGGACAGATAATTCCAACGAAACATTATAATTTTGACTTGAACTTAATAGATTATATAAACTGTGACATCATTTATAACAAATTTAGTAAGCTCAATATTTTCATTCGCACATACTCTAATGAAATGTAAATATCTGTGAGGCACAAGGTTGACGCCTTTATTCTCGAAGATAAAGACTGTAGGATATATTATATAACCGGGTGAAAAATCAGAATATTCATCAGTAACATTTTTAATAGAATTCTTCATTGATACATTAATTAGTTTTTTTTTCCAATCAGAAAATATGAGATTCGTTTCTACTCTAGTCTCATCGTTGGCGCTTGTTCTTAATTCTATTGGTAAATATCATCATATAATTTCTCTATAATTGAAGTAGATTTGTTGAGTAATACTTGAATAAGAATAAGTGCAAATTCACTTTACATTCTATTCCAATTGCTATTCTGTTTTAAACCTTATTTGAGTTTTCAGAAATGCATACAAATTCAATAAGAATTTTTTTCGGGAGAATAGAGAATGATAAAAAAAATGGAATTCGTAGTGTGTCCTTATTGACATGGAATTCGTACCATATGTTATACTTAAGAAAAATTTTAACCAGCGAAATTGAGAAACGAATTTTCAACAAAAAAATTGAATTTCAAGCAACTAAAAATCTAATTTGCGAAAACGTGCGTCTGATGATCCAGAATTAGTGGAAGATCGTCCTTTTCGAAGGAATGAAAAAGCATTAGAGTTTCCATTAGCTGAGGATGCTTAGCTCAAGGTTTTTGGATTGTTTTGTGCTTCTGAATCTGACTCGTTTCTCTTTAAAGTTACTTCCTCTACAGTGGAGACTCCAACTAAGCGGATCTTTTTTTCTGCTGATCAACACAAACAACTTCGGTGGTTACATTTTCTAAAATTCCGAATCCGATAATCTGCCATTATGAATTTAACGATGTTCGATTCAGTGGAAAAGTATCCACGTACAATCCAGGTATCGACATTAAGTTGCAATTAGGATTTGAAGATCATATTGAGATCCCGAGTAAAAAAACTAGCGAAATTTTGAGATATTTGTTCAGGATGTGTGATAATTTCAAAAAATGGGAAACCTTGATAATTTTCCCAATTTATATTATATGCTGAGACCCTCGGAAGCACACAAGAGGGGAAATGTAGTTTAAATCACTACATGGAAAAATTGACTGTTCCTTTCTACTCAGTAGATTCCCCTGTTGAATGCCATAGTTTGATAGAAGACATTAAGAACCTCTTTACATTAAAATTAATGAGGCAGGTAATGTTTGCAGTTTTTCAGCGCAGGAACAAACGTTCCCCTGGATTCTTCCAGAATAATCTTCCCTGAATATTGCTGGTCCAGTTTTCATTTTTGCCTGCGCAATCGTTCCTCAATTTCTTTAGCCTTTCCTCACGATTTTGTCAAATGTGTATAGAGGACCAATATGAAGGATTCCATCCAACTTGTACTCCTATATTATCGAGTTATCAAATCTATAGTCTTGGAGTGTCAATAATCATATTGGTTAAGTCCTAAAAATTCTAAAACAATGCATTAAATATTATTTTCAAAAAATGGATTTATCATGTTTTGTTTGCTTCTTCCTTATATATACAGAACATACTTTTGAAAAATAATCCTGTTTCTTGTTACAGAGTTAAGCATACAGTTCGAGTGTTTGCCTAATGGCGAACCTATTCCTGGTGTTCCACGTTCCGGAACTTCTAATTCTACTGACAGAGTTAATCCTCCTAACAGGACTCATCCTCCAGCCAGAATTGATTCTCCAACGAGGTCTCCTTCTACTACCGAGCATTATCCTCGTGACAGGTCTAGGTCTCCTCCTGACAGCCTAATAGTTCCGCGTGACAGGCTTCCTATATCTAACATCCTTGGTTATGGACTTGATCAGCTTGAATCTATTCGACTTATTCCAAATGATAATCCGAACCGGCTATTCGAACTTCGAAGATACACTTTTCCTGCGAATAAATCAATTTACCTAATAGTCGGAAGAAGTAGCTATGGACCCATGCCAACCCAAGAACAGATTGTATTATCAACATTTGCTGGTGACGTCTTTGCAATAATGGAGAGTAGTAATGGTCTTGCTGGAATATATGCATTTAGTGCTCGCGCCCGCGGTAATAGACGGGCAAAAATAAACATGGAAAATGGCACAATTACAACGTTAACCCCACAGGAAATCAGGGAGACTCCAGTAGGCCGCTGGCACCCTATCATATTGCATTTTAAACTAGAGCTTGTAAACAACAATCGTCTACGCCATTAATTCAGTTACAAGAAAATTAAAAACTAAAATATAAAATTATTTCTGATTCGAGCTCGTTCGAAAATGTTACAAGCAACTATTAAATACAAATAATAATGACCATGTTTGTTATCTTCTTGACATTCTTTAATAAGGAGATCTGTGATAGGATGCTTGCTTGGCATAATTAATGGATATTTTTGACTATAAACCAGTTCAGCCTTTTTCAATCTACCACCGACCCGGATGAGGTTGTGCTCGTCAAGAAATGGATTAAGCTCATCAAACTTTTTGGACCTCCGATACTCCACAGTAATCTCTCCACGAGCCGCTTCCCTGGTGGGAGAAAGAAGCTTGATTTCTCCCGGAAAATTCTCGCATTGAATCTTCGATATCAATCCTCTTTCGGCTTCTGCCATCTCCTGACATAAAAGTGGTTGACTGCGATTAGATTTTAGATTTTTCCAACGGAGAACATACGCGACAAGACGTATAAGACGTTCGTAAGAAGAAGCTCGAGAGTAAATAAAGTTACAGTTTGGTGAATTGAGCAAGCAACCCCCCTTTCTCAAACCAGATATGGTGATTGGATTTGAAATAATAGATTGAGGCCAATCTTTTTTGGATGATGACAGCCATTTTGGACCGGATTTTCACAAACTATTTTTCATGAAATCAAAAGGAAGTTGTCCCCGTGAAAGCGCATCGGCAGGATTGTTTTCCGAATGCACGTGTCTCCAACTGACCTGATCGTCTAACTCTTGAATGTCCGCGACTCTATTTAACTCAAACGTTTTTAATACATGCGGAGCCCGTTTTACCCAGCAAAGAACGATGGCTGAACCTGACTGAAAAATTGTTTGCTTTATTGGAAACTCGAATTGGGGCTTCGATTCGACGTAAAGTTTTTTAGGAATCGCGGCAGCGCAGAGTTCCAATCTTGGTATAGTAATTCCGCTTGAGTGATCTAACGAATGAACATGCTCCGTAACCCTGAGAACTAGCATCGCAAACTCCGTGTATTTCGTTTTCAACTGAATCTTGAATTAGAATTTTACGAGTCACTGAAACGTATTTGAGACATGGTAATTGTTTGGCTATGGAATTCCATTTAGTCTGCATGTTTTGGGGAAGTGATTCAATTCCAGTGATTTTCTCTTCCAGCAATCTTGAATCAATATTTTGGCAATCAAACTGACTGAACCTAATAAACCGAGCGGATCAAAGATTTTAACAATATTGGATAATAGTTTTCTCTTTGTGGATATGTCATGGGCATTAATTGGTTTCACCGTATTTGTCAAGATATCTTTTTACGAATCCCAAATAGTCCCTAATGTATTTTGAATTGGACTTTCTTCAAGTATATAATCAAGATTAAAGAATTTCTTATCGATGTTGTTTAAAACTGAATTGTTGTTTGGTGACCACTGTCTGATTACAAAACGCCCGCGAGCTAATAATTCAATTAATTTGTCTCGAATCTCTAAGATTTCTTCGGCAGAAGTCGCGCTCGAGATTAAATCGACATAAAAATCTCTGAGAAGAATTTTGTTCGCACGCGGAAAATCTTCACCCTTGTCTTTAGCTTACTGACGTAAAGTACGAATTGCCAAAAAAGGTGCGCTAGCTGTACCAAAGGTGACGGTGTTTAGTTGGACTGTCCTAATTTTACCCTGATGATACCAAAAGATTTTTTGAAATTTCCTGTCATCGGGATGTACCAGGACTTGCCGGTAAATTTTTTCAATATCAGCTGTGATTACAAAAGTATGGGTTCTGAATCTAAGTGTCTGTTCAAAAATGGTATTCTGAATTGTAGGACCCACCAAGAGAACTTCGTTAAGTGAAATACCGGTTGAGGTTTTCGCGGATGCGTCAAAAACCACTCGGACCTTTATTGTGTCGCTAGATGCTTTTTATAACAGAGTGATGTGGCAGATAACATGCCTCAGTCAAATCATCATCACACAATGTTATATGACCCAAAGAGATGTATTCTTCTAATACTTTGCTATATTCGGATTTTAAATGAGAATTTGATTCAAATTTCTTTTCAAGAGCATAGAAACGTTTTAAAGCTTGAGTTAGAGATTCTCAAAGTTTGAATTTGCTATCACGAAATGGAAGTCGTATAATGTACCTGCCAGTGGCATCACGCTGTATTTTGTTTATATAGTGTTGATCGCAAACCGATTCGTCCGTGGATTTTAAAGGCTCATGATCAAAATCCTCCACATGCCAAAAACCTTCAATTAGTTTGTCTAATTTTACTACATTGCATGACGCTTTTTTACCCAAAATGTCACTTTCTGAACCACCTGCTACTACCCATCCTAAGATGGTTTTTTGTAAAATGATTTGAGAGCTCTGATGTTGTAATTTCATCTGACCGACTGATAACATTGCTGATGTGGTACCTGAAGCTATCGAAACATCGACTGGCTTTGGTACATGAAATTGAGGATCAGCGAGCTGAATATTTTTGGGTATGTTGAATGAATCTCTAGGAAAAACTTTATCTGAGATTGCGTCTGCAATTTTTGGAACAATGAGAAAATTTAATTCCTGTTCGTGATCGTTATAATAGTAGTCATTAATTGAGAGGATGAGATGAAACATCTTGAAGCGAAAGACTTACTTGTTAGTCATGCTTGTGTTTTGGATGTGGGAGGTTTGACCTCCTTTTTGTTTTGAGGGTTTTCCGATTTGAATCTCCTTTCAAAATGCAACAAGGTGTTACGTTCTCGATTGCACTTTTTGCAACGTCCTGAACTTTTGCATGGAGGAGGATGACAAGCTAAACAATTACGGCAAAGTCTTTGTGTTCTTATGAAATTAACGCGTTCTTGAACTTTGCATTCATTAAATGAAGGGCATTGATAAATTGCGTGATCCTCGTTGCATTTTGGACACGACATTCTTGACATGTGACATACTTATTCGATGTAAAAAGGGAGCGTGCCTCGACCTTTTTCACTTTGTTTGGGACATAGTTGCTTCTTCCCCCCCCCCCCACCTGTTTTCTAGCGATGTTCCGGCCGCTGGAGGCAGTATTCTCTACCGAGCGTAGTTTAAAAACGGTGGCTTGGATAAATTTGTAAAACTCTTCTAACTTAGGGAGTTGGTTTCCGTCCAAACGATCTTGCCATCTGGCCAAACTTTTCGCCATAAACTTCTTTCTATCAATCTGAAAACTGCCTGTTATTAATATTCCATATCAATTTCATTTAACATACTGAGGTGTTGTCTTGTTTTGTCTATGAGCAAGGAGAGATCTTCAGGATCAGCGCGATAAAGAATGGGAAAATCAAATAAAGAGACTTATTTTATTTGAAGCTGATCCCTTAAGTGCGTTAATTAGTTGTGTATGTTTTACATAATTGCTCACGTCAGTACGAGAATGTACAAGAGCTTCGAAACTATGCTTCCATGTCAACCACTGATCATGTTTCCCGTCGAACGTTGGTATTTTAATTTCAGGTAATTTAGGTTTATCTATTCTTTCGGTAAAAGTGATGCTACTAGTATTGAGGACGGAATTCGCGATAGGTGACGCAGCAGACTGTAACTCGGTTACCGAAGTGGCGACTTCAAAATAACTAGTTTCGATTTCATCGAAATTATTCAATCGCGGATGATTTGAATTCAAAGAAGCTAACTCGCCATTGCACTTCGCGTAATCTGCAAAAAGACACGTTAAACTCTGTAAACGCTATTTCGCATTGAGGGAATTGCAATCGGGCTTTTTGAGATACTCTTTGAGAGTCGTGATTCTTTTCTCTTCAGTTTTTCCTTTCATAACAATGAAAGAAACCCGTGTCTTTTGTTCCTTGGAAAGAGCAATTTTCGTGCAAACGATGGATTTGCTGATTTCAATCTTTTGAAACTGCCTCGGCCGGTCGCAACAACGGTTTTTTTTCATGTATGAAAGTGGCCTAACCTCTTTCAAATGTTGACTGAGAACATTCGATTTATTAATACCGATTTTTCCTCTCAAAAGACGTAAAAGAGAATTTAATTTTTGTTTCAATTGCACTCCCGCAATGAATTGTAACCTAATACTGAACACAATACATATCAAAAAGATAAAGATCTACTCATCTTGGTGTTGAGAGCGTGGCTACACCGACTGGGTGTTGAGGCATCCAGGAGTGGGAGCGACGACGGACGTGATCGCTGAAATGTTGGACTCCACAACGACTTCTCTGTAGCACCTGGAACGAAATGCGACTGATGCGCGCATCACTCGACAAAGCATGAGCTTCACGCCTGCGAACCCGGCAACGGTGCACGCGGTGAAGCAAACAGTCTTCTTTGAATTTACGAGGAATCACCTCACAGGAGGCACCATGCTTGATTCTCAAAAAAAAAAAAAAAAAGAATCTTATTTTAGTTTCACCCTAGGTAGCTCAACGAGTTAGTTTAGCGTTTAGTTTTTAAGATAATCTAACCTTTATGTATTTCCGCACTGCACTAGACTAAGATGAACCGGTTAAAAGAAAAAAAAAACACTGTTTCAACGGAAAAAGCCATACACGGCATAAAACAACCCTAATTTATTCAATCAACTGCAAGAGAGACGCGAAAGAAAACCGTTGCATGCATCACACATACACACACCCCGCACATTCGGTGATTCGCGTTCCTTGAAGCGTTTAAAGAAAAAACTCCTCAACTAGGAGGTGGCTATAAGAACCACGATGCGACTGTCTTGGGACAGTGGACACAAGTATGAATGCGATTAACCGTTGGTAGTGGGAAAGTTATAAATGCGACTACATGAAGGTAGTGGAAAGTTTTGAATGCGACTACCCGAAGGTAGTGGAAAAGTGATTACAATGGATCACCGAACGCGAGGGAGCTCCGCACGCATTAGCCGAACTACAATGACTACTGCCTGCAGACAGACTCTACTCGATTCCCGCGTTCACTCATTCTTCTCGCTCTCTCGCACACTTACAGATAAGCTATTTTTTAACGTAGTCTTCTTTTAGGCTTATACACTTTGACTGATACTGAGCCAGTTCGTTAATCCCTTCCGAACAATAAGATTTGTCCCACTACGCAAAACAGGCATTCGTTTCTTCAATCACCTCGTCGTTTGAATAGAATAACATACCCGCCAACAATTTCTTCATATTAGGGGGAAACAATAGTGTAGGGAACAAAATCTTAAGAATACGAGAAATGCGAAACGAGGTCAAACCCTAACGCGAACGATTCTGCAGCAACAACAGCAGAAGAGTGAGCTGATGAAATGGAACTTTCTGCGGGCCGATCGAAGACGTTTTTCTTGCAGCTCGGTTTTTAGATGGTCCAATAACGATGCATAGCATACACCTGTAATAGTCTTGAATTTTTCTAAACAGTCGATGAAGATTATTCCTTGCGAAATCCAAAAGACAATCGCTATAAGCTTCCCGGTTGGAGAAACGGTCTTCGCCTCCTTCGGTGCAGATTTTTCTCTGGCATTCCCTTGTTTAGAATGTTCCTTGATATCAGGCGGGTTGTACTGCATACACGTTTCATCCGCAGTGGCGAAAGGACGCCTCAAGACCTTCAGTCCTGTGGATTCCGCTGAAATGGCTGCAAGCCAGCCTTGGAACAGGATTTTGATTTCGGTCTACGGTGAGAAATCGCGGCACTCATCATGCTGATAGCTTTCTCATGCCTAAATGTTGATGCAAAATAGTATGTACCTGTGCCCGATGGAATTTGTCAGAACACATGCCCCGGGGTAGCGAATTAAGGGAAGCGAGGTCTGAGTTGCATTCGAGAGAATGAACGAGGAATTAAAAAATGTTTAAAATTTTTTGTAATGATTAGAACAGATATAGGCTCCGGAAGCTTGGACCACGACCCTTCCCACAGTTGAGAAGTCGATCCCCACGCATCCGGAGGTATATGTCTTCCGACTTGCGCCTTCCAATACACCAGAAAGCCTTCAAATCGGAAATCGGATTCTCTGTTAGCTTAAATTATCTTTTGTTTCCGAGATATCGCAATTTAATTGTTCATTTTTATTAGGTTCTATGCAGGAACTCGCTGACGAGTCAGTTTAATTTAGATGAATCTTCACGTAGACAGCTTACAATCTAGTCAATTCATACCTTCAATTCAGACAGATCTCCACGTAGACAGCTTACAATCTAGTTACGTCATACCATGAACGAACCCAGGAGAATATAGGATAGAATGTAGACAGACCTTAACGTGGACGAACTCTGACCTCAATGTTGACGGGCTTGTACCCGGGCAAACCTCAGGGTTGACACCAACCAAGACGCCCCCTCACGTGGACGGATCTTCGATGTAGACCAACTTCGACGTGGACATTCGACCAAGACCTCCTCTCATACTGACCAGCTTCTACGTATATACAAATCTCGAAAAAGTGGACATTCGATCAAGACACCCTTTCGCTTCCAACTTCCCTCCAGAACTAAACTCTAGCTCCAGGTAAATTCTCCCCTTCTCTTCCAAATGGTAGGTGACGGTCACCCCACCTGTCCACACAGCCAATCGAAGATAAGAAAGAAATTGTGGATTTTCATCTGCCACAGTACCCCTTCCATCATAATATTCACTGCACTAGCAATCTCGCGCAGCTTTACTGTTTAATCATCCATTACCATATTATGGACTTCTCAGCCATTTCTGGAGTGATTGCCTCAACAGGACATCCAGATCGTTCAACCTTCATTCTAGTGTCCTGAGGCGATACACCTGTCATAAAGTAATTTTCAGTCAACACACGAAATTTTCTTTCATCCATTTTTGGGACCTCACTCGACTTAATCGAATCAAACGAATTCCAGAAACGAAGTAATAGACGGATCTTCAAATATTACATTGTGCAAATTTTAAGCAGAAAATAAGAAAAATTGTAACTTTCATGCTTTTTATTTCATTTATTGACAAAGTTATGTCTATTAGACTATGCCTAACAGAAGAAAAGTGTATGACAAATAACAAATGTGATATGGCTAGAACTTTATAGCTGCTGTCAAAGATATTGGTTTTCACATTAGATGTATAAACTACTGAATTCACAATTACAAATAGAAAACTTATTTAATATTTTCAGATGCAAAATTTGTCTTTCATGAATGTGCCCAGCACTAAAATTTTGGAACTACATATTTCCTAGTGTTTTTTTCCAATACGAAAAGTAGTTTGCTTCACGGTACTTACCAAGATAGAAGCCTATAGTCTAAGAGATAACGACTAGAAGTTATATTATATAATTTAGTAAATATTCATAATATTCATCAGTTACATACTTAATGAGACTCCTTATTATTACATCAATCAGCTTTTTCTCTAGCTATAAAATATGATGATTGCTCCTTCTTTCGTTTTATCCTTGGCGGTTATCCTCAATTCCATTGGCGAATATAATCATACAATACCTCTAAAATTTAAGTGGATTTTTTAAGCTATATGCAAGCTAGAATGAGTGCAATTCATTCTATCCCAATTTCTCTTTTGTCACAAACTTTAATTTAGTTTGCTAGAAAGAAGTACAGTACATACAGTAAGCACGTGTTTGATTTTGACATTGACTCTGATGAAATGTAAATAACTGCGAAGAACAAGCTTGGCATATGTAATGTTTGATGAGAACTATATGCATTATTCTTGGCTGTTACCCTCAATTATATTGGTAAATATATTCATATAATATATCTATAATTTAAATAGATTTTTCAAGCTGCACACGAGTAAAAATGAGTGCGACATAATCTATATTCTATACGAATTACTATTCTAAAAATACGGATTTTCAACAATATTTAAATTTCCAACCAAATAGGTAAATTTTCAACTAAAATGATGAATCTTCAAGAAGAGAAACAGCTTCTTGGAAAAGTAGTTCAACTTTCAACCAAGTTGAATTTTCAACGAAAAAACATTATTATTCAACCACAAAGATCAATGCTCTACCAAAAACAAGAAACGAATTTTCAACCTAATAGTTAAATTTTCAACAAAAGAGATGAACGTTTAACTAAAATGGCCGAAGAAGCTTAATTTTCTTAAAAAGAAAACAAACTCATTTTCAACAAAATAGCTCGATTTTTTGAACAATGACTATAATTTTCTATCAAAAAAGTCATTTTTTTGGATCAATACCTATATAAGCCTAACAGAGAGAAGGAACTAAGGAACGTTCATGTTCTAATAAATTTTAGCAGATACCTTTCCTTTATTTTTCCAAACTTTCAGTTCAATATCTTATTTCGTGTGGAATGGTGTAATTCATATTTCCAATTCTCTTAACATATTTTCAGGCTGTCCACCTGACCAGAACAAAACCAGGAAATGATATGGAATTCGATTCAGTGACCGCAATTTTTGTTTCTAATGTACTAATCTGCAAATTTAAAATATTTGGGTACCCTTATTCTAAGTTGAAAGATGGAATTTGAGAAAAAAATCATAATTCTTACTTGGGGTAGGGAACTTCTCAAACGAATTACAATTCTGGCTTGGAACAGTAAATTTCTTAAAAGAATTGTAATTCTGAGTAGGGACAGAGATCTTAAAGAAAGAATTATGATTTCAACTTTGAGACAGGGAATCTTTCGAAAGAATGCAATTATATAAATGTAAATATCTGATAAGGAGCGGCATGACGTCTATGTCTACGAGATAACGACTCTATGGTGTACTGAATAATCTGGTGAAGAATCAGAATATTTATCAGTTACATTGTCGGTAAAATTCTTCTGTAATACATTAATTCGTTTTTCCTCTCATTGGAAAATATGTGGATTGTTTCTTCTCTCGTTTTATCATTGGCAGTTATCCTCAATTCTGTTGGTAAATATGATGATATAACATATCTCTAATCAAAGTAGATTTTTCAAGACATACACAATTAAGTATAAGTGCGATTCAATCGTGATTCTATCCCAATTACTATTTTATTTCAAACTTTATTTGACTTTGAACGAAATTAGTACGAATTTAATGAATGTATTCCGAAAGAATACAGAATGTTTGTCTATGTGTTGAAAAAATGAAATTCGAAAAGTGTCTCTATTCGTGCGAAATTTGTACTTTATGGTACACTGCTGAAGGGGTCATCCGCAAGTTACGTAAGACGATTTAGGGGGATCTTTAGATAGAATTTTCTCTTCAGGGAAACGCGTTATAATTTTTTAATAAAAATAATAAATGTATTCAACGATATTATTCTTGTGAAAAAGTTTGATTTCCATTTTTAATAAAAAAATATAAATCTTCCGCCATGTAGATTAATTTTTCACCAAAAACCAAGATCGAATGATCAACGGAATAATTCAGTTTCCAACCGAAGGGATAAATTGTCAACTAAAGTGATGAATCTTCGACACAAAAAAAAAATTATTTGGCAAAGTAGTTGAACCTTTAATCAAGTTGAATTTTTGAACAAAGAAGATTGATCTTCAACTATGAAGATCAATTTGTCTACCAGAACCCAAAGACGAATCGTCAACCAAATAATTATGCTTTCAACCAACGAGACGAACTTTTAACTACTTTAATTTGTTATGTGGGCGGAGGAGCTCGCGAGGTCCACCCTGGCGCTCAAGCTATAATTCTTCACGAGTTCTTTAGATCGTGGTATATTTCGTTCTTTCCAAAGTTTACGCAGATCCCTTTTAGACCTCGTCAGATGCAGATAGACCCTCTTCGCAGAAAAATCGCTAATTCTTTTTCGATTCTTGTCAAAATAGCCTCTGTTGAGGAGGACTAGAGTTTAAGATGAGTTCCGAACCACCAAGGCACCGGTAGGAGTACACATAAAATTTTCCATTCGTACCGACACAGGGATCGAACCCCCGTCCTTCTACTCGGAAGCCGGACTTGCTATCGCCTGACCCACCAAGGCTCACGACTTTTAACTGAAATAATAACAAAATTAAGTTTTGACAAAGTAGAGGATTAATTTCCTACCCGAGAAAAACGAATTGTCAACAAAATCCATGTATTTTTAGTCAAATGGTTGAAATATCAAGTGAAAAAGTTTAACCTTCAACCCAAAGTGCGGAGAAAACACAAATTTTTGGATGAAAAATTTATTTTCTACCCCATAAAAACTATATTTGAACAAAATTGTTGAATTTTTGATTACGATAATGGAACTATAGCCAAAAACGCTATGGAATTCAAGGAATAAATAGAATTAAGGGAATTCATGGAATTCAAGGAATTCAGAGAATTCAGGAAATTCAAGGAATTCACGGAATTCACGGAATTCATAGAATTCACGATATTCAATTAATTCAGGGAATTTAATGAATTCACGAAATTGTGAATTAATTGAAATTAATTCACAATATACAAGGAATTCACGGAGTTCAATGAAATCACTGAATTCATAAAATTCATGGAACTCATAAAATTTGTGGAATTCGCAGAATTTGTAGAATTCATGGAATTGACAGAATTCACCAAATTCAATAAACTTACGTAATTCGTAGAAATCACAAAATTCAATAAACTTACGTAATTCGTAGAAATCACAAAATTCAATTAATTCACGGAATTCAATGGATTCGCAGTATTCAAGGAATTCACGAAATTCATGGATTTCAAGGAATTCATGAGTTTCACGGAATTCATGGTATTCAAGGAATTCATAGAATTCAAGGAATTCATGGAAGTCACAAAATTCAAGGAATTCACGAAATTCATGGAATTCAAGAAATTCACGGAATTCAAGGAATTCACGGAATTCAAGGAATTCTCGAAACACAAAAAATTCATGAAATTCGAAGAATTTACGAAATCCTAAGAATTCATGAAATTCAAGGAATCCACGCAATTCAATGAATTCATGGAATTCAATCAATTCACGAAATTCAGTTAATTCACGGAATTCAATCAATTCGCAGTGTTCAAGGAATTCATGGAATTCAAGGAATTCAAGGCATTCAAGGAATTCAAGGAATTCTTGGATTTCAAGGGATTCAAGGAATTCATGGAATTCAAGGAATTCATTGAATTCAAGTAATTCACAAATTTCAATGAAAACCGTGAATTCCTAAAATTCGTAAAATCCGTAGGATTCATGGAATTCAAAAAATTCATGGAATTCGAGGAATTCAAAGATTTCATGTAATTGAAGGAATTAATTGAATTCAAGGATTTCGTGAAATTCACAAAATTCAAGGAATTCACGGAATTCAAGGAATTCATGGAATTCATGGAATTTATGGAATTCTTGGAATTCTTGGAATTCATGGAATTCAAGGAATCCACGGAATTCAAAAAATTCATAGAATGCAAGGAATTTACGGATTTCAATGAAAATCTTGAATTCATAAAATCCGTAGAATCCGCAGGATTCATGGAATTCAAGAAATTTCATGGAATTCAAGAAATTCATGGAATTCGGGGAATTAAAAGATTTCATGTAATTGAAGGAATTCATTGAATTCAAGGATTTCATGAAATTCACAAAATTCAAGGAATTCACGAAAGTCAAGGGCCTCACGATATTCAAGGAATTCACGAAGTTCAAGGAATTCATGGAATTCAAGGAATGCATGGAATTCAAGGCATTCTTGGAATTCAAGGAATTTATGGAATTCAAGTAATTCATGGAATTCAAGTTATTCTTGGAATTCACAGAATTTATGGAATTTACGGATTTTAATGAAAACCCTGAATTCATAAAATAAGTAGAATTCGTAGGAATCATGGAATTCAAGAAATTCATGGAATTCGGGGAATTCAAAGAATTTATGCGATTGAAGGTATTTATCGAATTCAGTGAATTTGTGGAATTCAATGAATTCAAGGATTTCATGGAATTCTGTGAATTTCTTGAATTCCGTAAATGCCTTAATGAATTCTGTGAATTCCGTAAATTCCAAGAATTTCTTCAATTTCATGAATTCCCGGAATTACGTGAATGCCATGAGTTCTGTGAATATACGTTAAAAAGCAAAAATTGTGTTTCAAGAAGTTCCTAGGCGACTACGTTTTTCAATTTTTTCTACCATTCTGCACCACTTTAAATTTTTTTTGAAAAATCATGATGAATACCTGATATGTGAGCAAACTATGTGAATTTTTTCACTTATGTATGTATTTTCGTTTCCGAGAAAATTCGACTTAAAATATTTGAGCGCCTGACCATAAGACCAAGTCCAGTTGAATAAGGCTCAAAGGCACTTTTCACATATTCATCCGGCTAGGCCCTTTCAGGTTGAGTAATGCCTTCCGCAAAGTATGCCGGATTTGGATTTTTTGTTCGGGCATATTTTATCGTCAACATAATTTTTTCTTCAGTGCGATTCAAAAGAATTCCAAAAATTCCTACGTTAATTCAAACAACTCTCAAAGTTTATCTCTAGCAAAAAATGCTGGAATAGCAAATGAAAGGGCCTTTGTGCGAAATGAAGGTGAAGCGTAGCTTAACGTAAAAATTTTTCTTCTGAAAATATAAAATTTTAGAAAGTCAGTAAATACTTCGAAGACGGAAGCAGGAAGGTCCCGAATGCAATAAAGTAATTTAGAGTATTTGGCCATTCGGCAACCAGCTCCAGCGTCACGTTGGGACGAGGGTCAGCACTTTCAAGCGATTATCTATATTTCTACGTACCCTTTTCCGCCTTAAAGGAAATATCATGGATTCAAAAGAATTCAAGGTTAATTATATAAAATCTAAAAATCAGGTTTACTTAAAAGGGAAAAACATGCCAGAAGATAAATTTAAAATCCTTTGTTTCTTGTTGCAGAATTGAGTTTACAGTTTGACTGCTTACCCAATGGTGAAGCTATTCCAGGTGTTCCTCGTTCTGGTACTTCTGATTCTCCTGACAGTCGTCATTCTCCCGAAAAGTCTGTTCCTCCTTCCAGACCTTATTTTCAAATCAGGTCTTCATCTGCCGCACCACCATTTCGTGCCAGGTCCAGACTTCCTACTGTCAAGCATTCTTCTTTACGTATATATGGATATAAACGTGAACTACTTCGATTTATTCGGCTAGCTCCCAACAAGAATCTGAACCGGCGATTCGAAATTCGGAGACACACTTTTCCTCGCGACACGCTAATTCTAGTGAAAGAAAGAAATAATGTCTTCAGGCCTACACCAACCAGAGAAATAACTGTATTATCAACGTCCAATGGTGACATCTTTGCAATATTCATGAAAAGTGATACACTTCTTCGTGCAATATATACAAGAAGATGTATGATCAGCAAGCGGGTGAAAATAAACATGGAAAGCGGAGCGATTGAAGAATTGACCCCAGAAGAAATCGAGGAATGTCCCACAGGCAGGGATTACCTGATTTCACGGAACTTTAAAAGAGTAGTTGTGTCACCTAGTGGAGAAACATAAAACCTGCAGTTGGACGTAAGGGTCACAGACATAAATACCTACATTACCAACCTCACATTTCCAATTTTCCGATTTTTTTTCGAATCTAAGAACTTTTTTTGTAAATAAAATGTCGGGCTGAAACTTCAGATGAAATAGAAGAATTTTCGAAAGAGGCTCAAAAATTAATTTTGTTGTTAATAAAATGATTTATTGATTATATTGTTTGCGATTGTGATCGTTTCAACAAAATTTAATACTATGGAAGAACGAAGGAATCCTGCACCAGCAACGATTGTCGGAATTATTTTGTGTTCTAGAAACAGAACAAAATTTACGGTTATTTAATTCTTTCCCGTACCATCAAAAAATATCTATAATCAAATGTTTTTAATTTCGAAAAAGTAGGACACGTTTTGAATTTATTTAATTCCTTCCATTTCTTTCAGAAAAAATATATATTGAATCACTTTTAATTCCGTAAAGTGGAATTTATTTTTATTTTTTTGTCGATTTCCTCTATTAGCTTCAGAATAAATCTTTCTGACATTGCTTCGAATTCCAAAATGTAGCATCTATATCAAATTAATTTTATTCCTACTGGTACCTCCAGAAAATATCGGTTTGAAAGTATTTTAAATAAATATAATATACTTTTTTAATACATAAGCTATAAATAAAGCGAAAAGGTGGTTGAAATCGATAATTCTAAGAATTGTCATAATAATTACACAAATCTATAACTGATCAACGGTTGTGAAAAATGATGACCATTAAATGTATAAACTTTACTAAATAGTGAATAAATAATTAATTAAAAATGTATACCCATAAAGTAAATAGATGAACGTTCATTTTTCAGCCTGCTGGCCTTGAAAAATTGAATTGCTCACACTTCCATTTTTTCACAGAATTTTCTCAAAACTAACCCTTAAAAACTAACATCCATCCCTACCTTATTTCTAAGACCGCACGCTCTTATCGCCTCGCCTTCCTCGCTTCGCTTCGCCTCGCTCGCATGTCCCTACTTTCTCGCATTGCCTCGCATTGCCAAACTCTGCTTTTGCGGCTAATACCTAATACTTATCTACTATTTACAATATTTACAGATTGCTTATATCTACGTCCTCTCCTCTTTGAAAACTTTCCTTCTCCATCCCTATTCCTCCTTTCTTCTATTCTTCTCCATCTTCCCCACCACTCCCTTCACCCATGCTACTGTCCTTTTGTCCCCATTTTCATGCATCAATGCCTCCATGCTTATCCTACTTCTTTTCGCCTCTTCGCACTCCTCCAACCAGTGCTTCACTCTTGCTCCCCCTTCCCACACAGTTCACATAAATATTGCGCTCTTGCCCTTGGCATAATCCACACATAGTTCCCGTTAAGCCTTGACTCTCTTATTCTCTCCTCCCCTTCGGTTTTCTCTCTCTCCATGCCGTTTTTCTTAACCAACTCATGTACCTTCATTCCTTCCGTGTGCATCCTTCTCACTTCATCCATCTGCAGTTCATTCGCTCTAAAGTACCTTTTCCTCTCAACCTCCATCCTCCCACCCCCTCTCCTGTACTCCTTCTCCCACCAACACTCCCTAACCAGCTCTCTCTTTTATGTGACCATCCACTCCCCCATTTCTCCGAAAGACGAAGCCCAGGTGCAAAAACTCTTTCACCTCTTGCACCTCCTCTCCCTTCCACTTACACTACCCTTCCTTATGCCTTCCCGCTCCTTTTCTGAACACCATAACCTTACACTTTTCCGCATTCAGCTCTAACCCCTTCTTATCGCTTCTTGCCAGCAACATTATGTCATCTGCATACGCTAGTAAGAAAATTCTAACCCCACCTATCCTGACTCCTCCTACCACCTCGGCCTAGAGCTTACATTCCATATCCTCAATTAAAATCACAAAAAGAGTTGGGCTAAGCGGACACCCTTGCCTCAATACCCTATCCATCCAGAATCCCTCCTAAATACCCTCCCCTCCTCCACCCTTATCTGTGGTCTCTTCATATATCTCCCTTACCCTCACGATCAGGATAAATAATAATTGATTAGATACTCAATTTTTTTTATACCATTAAGCCATTCCCCTTTCGGGGTAGGCGTGACACTGCCCGATTCGGGAAGTCTTTCTAGGTGGATTATTTATTACTGGTATTACTAGTGTGGGCTCACCACACCCACGGCGGGCCAACAGCACGCAGTATTCCCGAACGGTCACCCATCCAAGTACTAACCGCGCCCAACACTGGTTAACTTCAGTGATCTCAGGAAAACTGGTGTTTTCGTTATACCACAAGAAATTTGAAGGGCTTTTCTGAAATAAAAGTACTAAGTCAACGTGAGTGTTAATATGACATAACCCAAAGGTCCTTCTACTGTAAATATTCTTGTAGATTTTGAATGTGGGTAGCTTTTTAATCATTTTGCAACAAAAATCAAAATCGTTTATCTATCCGTCTTTTAGGAAATCTACTTTTCAGGTTCAAAAATTGTATTTTTAGTTTTTTGTTTAAGCCATGGGTATCGGCATGATGAAAATTATATAATAGGATTTACATTAAAAATCGAGAAGAAAAATTAAATGGCAAGGAACTTTAGGTTTAATCATGTGGGTCCCGTCAATTAAACTTTGCCTTGTTAGGCTGCTTTTCATTTTTTCAATTATTTTCAATCTGCCCTTACGCAATTAACATAACGCATTGTGCTACGAATTCGTTAATTTTTTTTAATTATTCGGCTGACTTTGTGCAAGCAATTACTGAACAAATGAATTGAGTGCAATAATCAAGTTGATATTAATCCTTTTTTTCCTTCTATTCAGGGCACAATTTAGAAAACATAGAAAACAAATAGAAAGTTATTGGTTCAATTGACAAATAATAGAATCTGTTCCTTCGTATTCAAGAATTGGTGGCTCTGAAAAGGGCCAATTTTTATGGGGTTCTAAAAAGAACCGATGAAGTATTCAAACATTGATAAGTAGAAGCATGGAACTCCTAGATCCTTGGGTCCCATCTGCTTCTGTTTCTTCGTCTTGTAGCTGGCTGATCAGCGGTAGCGTTTTTCTCCGGTCTTACGATAATGGATCGAACCCGAGACGTTGAAAGGATATAATCTGGAGATGCACACCCGAGGTGCTTTCGAAAATGCGGCTCCTGTGATAAGCACTTCTCCTTACTGAAAATGTCAAGAGATACTGAGGGTCTCACGTCGATAACACCGCTGACAGGCTGGGAATCACGTGGCGCTTCGAGCTCTCCCCTTGTACCGCTGTCTCGTAGAATCCGAACTCGAGGCGTGAAGTGGGTGTTTTCGATCACGCGGGGACCCGCTTTTTCGGGAGTGATTTCCAAGGGAGCGGCGTAGAGGGTGAATCGATCGTCCGCGTCCGAGACGTCGCTCGAATTTTAAAACAAAAAAGATGAATTCTCAACAACAAATGTAATAGTTGATATTCAAGCAAAAACGATTTTTATTCTAAACCAAAACAGATCAACTTTCAAACCAAGAAGATGATTTTTCAACAAAAAACAATGACATTTCAACAAAATTGTCTGCTGCATATGGGTTCTTAATGGGGGCTGCAAGAGAGGCTGGCCAAAAATAGGACGTTTCCCGGATGAGATACTTAGCGAGTTCGTCGAAAGTGTCAATTTTCAACGCTTTGGGACTCAGTGGAGATGAAGATCGGGAAGACGAAACGGTTTCATCTGCGTGTGGTTGGGGGGAGCCATCCAATTTGGCTAATGTTTCACTCACAACTACTTTTGGGTGGTGTTTGATAGTCACTAGGGGCTCGGACCCCACTTATCGGTCTCGATGGTACGAAGAAGGGGACACGTATTGTGAGACGCCTGGGGGTGCCCTTGCCTAAGCGGCCTTCCGCTTCGCGGCGATGCGTTCTCGCAAACTGGGCCGATTCCTAGTTTCACGGCTGGGATTCTTTCTCGGCATGAGTCAGAATCTCTTCTTCAGAAAATAAAAAAAAAAACACCAAAAAGCTTATCCGCTGCGGATAGCACACTGAAAAAGTCCCTCACACAGGGGACATTCGATAACCGCATAACACCAAAAAAAAAGGAGATGTCACATGTGTAGGGGAACCTCCGGAGACAGGGGCGTAATTGTGGCACGCTGGAACGTTGCAGTGAGTTGGGGAGCTGAGGTGAGCGTACGAGGTCGGGAACTAGAAACATACTGCCGCGTTGACCGGTGGGTATCCTGATGCACTGGGGAAACTTGTACTCCTTGATGATGATGTATTTGGGGAGTAGTTACGCGTTCGCTACTTGCAGCTTGCGCACTAGAACACTGGGGGTTGGGGATACCCCTTCATTGGCCACTTTATTCTTTGCTGGAATCGCCTGGAAACAAAAAGATTATTAACCTGGGAAGGAGGAAGGAGAGATCAATGAGAAGGAAAAAACAGGGGATGAAGTATGGTCCCAATCGTACGCAACGTTTAATGGGACCCGCTGGGACCTCAAACAACAACGGGTGCCCACTGAGTCCTCAAAAGTGGCAAATAATTCAACTGCGAAATTATGTTGTGACGTGTTGGGCTTCGACCCGGTGCGGAGAGGCAAGGACGGAGACCGAGACGGTACTTGCGACGTTTATTTATTTTCAGCGAAGCTCCGCGAAGTGATTCCATTGACTATCGAAGTCGTACTGCTTTCTTAGCGCGAAGTCGGCCCATATTCATATCCTCGGCCCGTACGCGGACACCGAAACGGGAGAGCCCTACCGTTGATTCGCTAAAGCGGGAAAAGAGGGGTATAAAAAGCAGCGATTAGATGCCTGCTAAAAATTGGGAATGTAGGGCCGTTGACGGGCCGCTCGCGTGAAAGTGGGGATCTCAAGAAGCGAAAAAATGCTTCTTTTAAAAGTGGGGTACGCGAATCTTTGGTTCGCTAGAAATTTGGGAATCGCGCAAATTCCGATCCTTTGCCTCGCTTCACCGGAGTCTGCCAACCTGTTTATTAATAAAAAGATAATTAAATGTACATATGATCTTAACCTATCTTAACACTATAGTCATTATTAGATTATATCTTCTGGTTTTAAAATGATTAATTCAAAATGTCACGTGGAAGAAAGTTATTGTTTTTTTTATTACTATTAAATTGTCAAGCTGCTTACGGGCGACAACTTGGAAGTTTTTCTTTTTGATTTCATATATTCGCTTTTTTGGTTAAAAATTGTTCTATTCAACCAGGAAGTCAGCTATTCCATTTTTATTGTAAATTAATCTGTTTCAGTTTGAAATGCAACTATTTGGTTGGAAAATGATGTATTTTGTCAAAGATTTGTCGTTTTGTAAAAAATGAAAATTCTTGGTTGAGTATCCGCTCATTTCGTTTGTTAAAAATTCTACTACTTGGTTGAGAGTTGAACCACTCTACTAAAAGTTCAATTTTTGGTTGAAGATGTATTATTTTAGTTAAAAATTTCTCATCTCCTCGGTTAATGAATTAATTAATGAATGAAACCGTTTTGTTGAAAATATGTTGTTTTTTGTGAAGAATAACGACGTCTCTTTCGGTGGAAAATTAGATTCATTAGTTGATTATGGTTGAAATCACAGCTTTCTGCTTGAAAATTCATATGTTTTGTTGAAAATTGAACAATTTTGTCAAAAAGTAATCCGCCTCCGCTTGACCGCATTTTTAGGAGTTGTTTCCCCCTCGATTGACATGAGTCCGGTTTTGTACTACAAAGGCCAGGATGAAGATGAAGAACTTGGAGGGCTAGGGATATTAAGAAAAGAAAATTTTTCTTTGATGATTATGAAAGACGTGCAAGGAGAACAGCTGAAGAAATTTTGTAATGGATGAACTTTGTAAGGATAGCACCCACGGTACAAATCAATACAATATGCAATTGCACACAATTATGACGGTTGATGAGTTTGGATCAAGATGTCCAGTTGCAGTCTGTTTTTTTAATCGATGATTCTAATCAATTGTGGGAGTTATCCAGGCAAAAGTTTTCATGTCGGTTTTTATCGATTTTTATGTTCTTCGCACGTGAATAACAACTGGACTGAAAATTTGAGCGAAGTTAATGGAGAGCCAGAAAAAAAGAAACTTGTTTCCCAAACACTGCGGGTATTGCAACAACCAAAAGTCCGTGGATGATTTTCAAAACCGCCTGGAAAAATTAATTGAAGATTTGATGCGAGACAATGACACTGAAGCTTTCGGAATTTATTTTCAAAGATATTATGAACAACGACCAAAAATTTGGACTTACTGCTACAGATTGAAGCTTGGGATCAACACGAACATGTACTTGGAGTCTTTTCACAAGATATTGAAGCATATCTATTTGGAAGGGAGAAAAGTGAAACGCCTTGATAAAACTATTGATGCACTGATGAAAATTTGTAGAGGCAGTGTTTATGAATGCTTAGTAAATCAGGCGAATAATGTTCCTATCGAAAAAGTTCAAAAAGTTCGACAAAGCCACAAGGCTAGTGATTCTATGAAATTGGAGCAGATTCAAGTTTTCGAGAAGGACCAAGGATATTTGATGAAATCATCATCGGATCCATCTTAGCAGTATCATATTTTCAAGGTTGGAGAAACAGGTAAACATTCATCATGTTTGGAGTGCATTTAGTGCAATAGTTGAATTCATACTTATCATTGCAATTGCTTGGACAAGTCATAAGAGTGAATATTTGCAAGCAAATCCATGCTTGTGCTCGTGAATTTAACGGAGCTTGTTAATAATAATTACCACAAAAACATCCGCCACGAGATAAATATAGAAGAGCAGCAGAACCTAATGGGAATGTATACAACATCAATCAAAGCCAACGATCATTTGAGAATGCTGAGTGAAGTCGAACGTACTTTGAGTCGGCGCAACAAAAAATATAATGATCAGGATCGAGAAAAAATAGAGAAAAAAATGACCGAATTGACATCTCTCATAAACGATACTGGAGGAAAAATAAATTTGAAACCTGTTGAAAGTGTTAACCCTTATCAGAATGTTGAACCACAAATCCGCTATCTATTCCGCAAATCTATTCCACTAAGAAGTAGAAAGAAAGTTGTCGCGAGACAATTATTCCAAACCCTTCACTAAACAAAGTTAATGCTATCACATCTGGACTTGATAATGACAATAGTAGGAGCATTATTATACATAGTATATTCGACCATACCTATCAATTATGTAAGTCACATTCAATGTAGATGATTGCCAAAACATGGTAAAAGATGTAGTTTAGGAGGAACACACTTCTGAAGGACGTATATGGCATCATATGCATCATTATGTTCTTCAATAAAAAGAGGATGACGAACTGTGCTATGAGATTCTTTAGTTTTTTTCGTTGTTGTCTATACTTTTAAATTGAAAATAATCCGCTTTAATTGCTTGTATCTCTTTAAATTGAGATTTTCTTCATCACTATTAGGATCATATATTATTCATGGCTAAATTAAAAGAGAAATTTGCTTCAATCAATAACAAAAAAAAAATGGATTATTGAAGTGTACCGGTTTTTAACGAATACTTCTAATCATTCAAGAATATTTATGAAACATTAGGCAACTATCCAAAAAGTATGTTCAATAGTAACGCGATTTTTGAAAAATTTATCGACTCTGTTATAAACGAATAAGTGATTGAAACCGGTATGGTGGGGACTATCAGCGATTTGTCACTTGAAAAGTCTCTAGAAAAGAACATCAGTAATCTAGTAACTTAAATATCGCCTCTGACAGTAAGGGCTACCCTAGGTTTTACTACTGTACTATCATATATGAATGATCCTCTGGTTTCACTCAAGCTTCTAACTTTCACTTTATAAGCCCAAGATTATTGTATTGAGGCAGAAGCCATTTGTTCTAATATCAAACGTCAGCTTAAAAAAGCAGACGCTCCTATAGCATGGTGAAGGTTTATCTGGATAAGATCCAGACTAGAAGGGGGACATCTAGGGTCCATCTTAACTTCCATTTGTCTCGTCCACCTTTTCCGAAAACCAATTCTGTGCTCTGTCTATGGTTTTAACCTTGGTTTATGAGAGGATTTTCATACTTGGATTTCATACATGGTCTTGGGAGGTGTTTTCTGTCAATCACTTTGTTCCTAGCGCCCACTCAAGGTTGTAATCTTCAAATCTTTGAATGACTTCTCCAGGTTGTCCCCGATCGATTTTCTTCTCTGATGCAGCTTAAATTGCCTTAGTCTTGTCGACATCATGTTTGCTTATTGAAAAACCCTGGGTGACTATAGCCACTTTAAGGTGAGTTTGAAGAGCCTGTCTGTAAGAGACTGTTGGACCCGAAAATTCGTCAAAAAATCCTGACCGTCACCTAGAATGGGAAATATTCCGAACGAACTATAATTCTGACTTGGCACAGTGATTCTCTAAAATATTAAATATTTTGAATTGGGATAGGAAATACATAGAAGAAATATTGATTTTTTTAAAAGGAATTGAAATTGTAAGCTGCGACATAGAATTTGAATAAAGAAATATAATTTTAAGTTGAAGACAGGAAATTTGCGTAAAGAATCGTAATTTTTACTTCAGATGGGGAAGTTTTGTAAAGAATTCTAATTTCGAATTGGAGACAGCGAATTTCAATGAGAGAATATAATTTTAAGAATTGTGACGGCGAATTTAAGAAGAGAATTGTAATTTGGACTTAAACTTGAAACATGATATGAATTGTGATATCATTTTCAACAAATTTAGTGAGCTCATTGTTTTCATTCGCACATACTCTAATGAAATGTAAATATCTGTGAGGCACAAGGTTGACGCCTTTATTCTCCAAGATAACGACTGTAGGATATACTATAGAATCAGGTGAAAAATCAGAACATTCATAAGTAACATTTTTAATTAAATTCTTTATTATTACATTAATTAGTTTTCTCTCTAATTAGAAAATATGAGGATCGTTTCTACCCTAGTCTCATCGTTGGCGCTCGTTCTAAATTCTATTGGTAAATATCATCATTGAATTTCTCTATAATTTAAGTAGATTTGTTAAGTAGTGCTCAAATAAGAATGAGTGCAAATTTATTTTACATTCTATTCCAATTGCTATTATGTTTCAAACCTTATTTGAGTTTATCAGAAGTGCATACAAATTCAATATGAATTTTTTTCGGGAGAATGGAGTTTGTAGTGTGTCCTTATTGACATGGAATTCGTACCATATGCTATGCGTAAGAAAAATTTCAACCACCAGAACTGACAAACGAATTTTCAACAAAAAAATATAATTCCAAATAACTAGAAGATTAATTTGCAAAATGTGCGTCTCATGATCCAGAATTAGTGGAAGATCGTCCTTCTCGAAAGAGTGAAAAAGCTTTAGAGTTTCCATCAGCTCAGGATGGTGAGCTCAAGGTTTTTTGATTATTTTTTGCTCCTGAATCTGACTCGTTTCTCTTTAAAGTAACTTCCTCTGCAGTGGAGACTCCAACTAAGCGGATCTTTCTTTCTTCAAGAGATATGTAAGCTATATGATCTAATGGGTTGGGTGACTCCAGTAATAGTAGTGGCATAGTTATTGATGCTTTGGCTACCAAAGCTTGATTGGAATGAGTGTTCGCCTGACGAGCTTCGGATTCAGTGGTTTGGTTATCACGGCACTTTGGAGAAACTGGAATCGCTGAAAGTTCCTAGATGGATTAGTCTACTGCAAGCAAATTTAAATTTGAAGTTTCATGGATTTGCTGATGCTTCTTCTAAAGCTTACTTTGCTCCTGTTCATTTGAGAATTCTCAGTGCAGATTTAAAACATGCTTATGTCTGCTTATTGGTGGCTAAATCTAAAGTGGCCCCTCTTAATTAGTCGATTCCACGTTTAGAATCATGTGGGGCAGCCTTGCTTGCTAAGACACTCAAATTCCTCATGGATGCTATGCCTAAGGCATATAGAACATTATTTTGGTGCTCGTTACTTTCTATTCTTTTTCTCCACTTTTTATCTTGTAGCAAAATAAATTACGCTCGCCGTGTGAGCTGGGAGAAATTAAGAAAAGAAAGGAATAGAAAGTAATGAGTGCTAAAACAATTTTCTATGAGTCTTAGCCGCCCACCATGATCAGCATTTTGACTGAGACACTATCAATGCAATCTTGTGAATTATTTTCGAAATGGCTGAATATAATTATAAAAATTAGTTGACACGTGCAGAAAACTCCCTGCAGAGTGTTTCAGGAAAGATTTAAAACATAGCTGTCAAATTGACAAATTAAACTAGAATTCCTTGGATCATGATGTATAAGGTATCTAAGTTGTTTGCAGATCCAAATTTGTGGAAGTATTTTCGTTAAACTTTGATAGCGTCTATTTTAAGAATGAGGATGTGATCGATAGTAGATGGTGTAATGACTTAGTGGGAAAGGATCTCTTCGGGAACAATGTACGACTTTCGTCTACGGGAGTAGAAAATGCAATAAGAAAACCTAATAAGCAAACAGCTGGAATTGGTAGGACACCTACTTTGATTGTTAAGAGCTGCTATCCAGTTCAAATTGATCCACTTACATATATTTATATTATTCCTCTTCAAATTGGGATTTATCCATTAGAGTGGAAAGAAACTAAAGTATGTCCCATTTTTATCCATGGTGATAGATCTGGTATAAACAAGCATCATCCTATTTTTACTGTAAATAATTTTCCCTATATTTCAAGATGTGTATCACTGATGCCTTGGATAGCGCCAAAACAGGGGAAACCATTTGATGCAAACTATTTCGATTTCTCGCAGGCTTTCCACACACTGAACTACCGACTATTATTAATGAAATTACATAACCTGAATTCACCGTCCAATCTTCTTATGCTTATTCAGAATGTTCTCGAAAATAGGAATCACTATGTTCTGTTTTTGTGTCAATCTCGAGAAGCTTATTGGCCTCAATTGGGCATCCCGCAAGACTCAAATTTAGGACCTACTTTTAATAAAGTAGCTGAAGTGTTCTCCTCAAAAATGATATTATATGTGGAAGACGAAGATATACTCAAGATTTTCATCAATGACGTTTGGAATTGTTTAAGTCTCAGCTTATTTGAGCTGCTGATCAATATAAGAAACTTCGGTGGTTACATTTTATAGAATTCCGAATCCTATAATCTGCAATTATGAATTTAACGATGTTCCATTCAGTGGAAAAGTATCCACGTACAATCCAGGTATCAACATTAAGTTACAATTAGGAATACAGGGGGGGAAATGCAGATTTAAATCACTACATGGAAAAATTAACTGTTCCTTCCTACTCAGTAGATTCCCCTGTTGAATGCCATAGTTTGATAGAAGATCTTAAGAACCTTTTTGCATTAAAATTGATGAGACAGGTAATGTTTGCAGCTTTCCAGCGCAGGAACAAAACTTCCGCTGGATTCTCTCAGAATAATCTTCCCTGAATATTGCTGGTCCAGTTTTCATTAAATTTGCCAGCGCAATCGTTCCTCAATGTCTTTAGCCTTTCCTCGCGATTCTGTCAAATGTGTATAGAGGACAAATATGAAGGATTCTGTCCAAATTGTAATCCAATATTATCCAGTTATCAAATCTATAGTCTTAGATTGTCAATAATCATATTGGTTGAGTCCTAAAAATTCTAAAACAATGCATTGAATATTTTTTTCAAAAAATGGCTTTATCATGTTTTGTTTGCTTCTTCCTTATACATACAGAACATACTTTTGAAAAATAATCCTGTTTCTTGTTACAGAATTAAGCATACAGTTCGAGTGTTTGCCTAATGGCGAACCTATTCCTGGTGTTCCTCGTCCCGGAACTTCCAACTCTACTGACAGAGTTAATTCTCCTAACAGGACTCATTCTCCAGCCAGAATTGATTCTCCAACCAGGTCTCCTTCTCTTACCGAGATTCATCCTCGTGGCAGGTCTAGGTCTCCTTCTGACAGCTATACAGTTCCGCGTGACAGGCTTCCCATATCTAACATCCTTGGTTATGGACTTGACCAGCTTGAATCTATTCGACTTATCCCCAATGATAATCCGAACCGGCTATTCGTACTTCGAAGATACACTTTTCCTGTGGATAAACCAATTCACTTAATAGTAGAAAGAAATACCTATGGGCCGATGCCAACCCAAGAACAGATTGTATTATCAACATTTGCTGGTGACGTCTTTGCAATATTGGAGAGTAGTAATGGTCTTGCTGGAATATATGCATATAGTGCTCGCGCCCGCAATAATAGACGGGCAAAAATAAACATGGAAAATGGCACAATTACCCCGTTAACCCCAGAGGAAATCAGGGACACTCCAGTAGGCCGCTGGCGCCCTATCCAATTGTATTTTAAACTAGAGCTTGCATCAACAATCATCTACGCGACTAATTAACTAACAAAAGCTCAAAACTTTCGTTCATGCTCCAGCTGGTATTTTGTAAAAAAAAAATTTCGTCTAATTCGCTCACGAAAATATTTGTTGAGAAAAATTATTATGGGTTCATGGTTATTCACTTATGATAATTTTCCTATGGGGTATACCGTCCATACCGTCAAAAGTACAATCAGTATATCGTTTCTGGTATTACACTTGCAAATAAGAGAATACTGACATATGTAAAAGTATAGCCTGAATGCCAATAAATTTATTGGGTAAATAAATGGATAGAGCTATCATTATTTTATGAAAAAATCAATTGAGCTAAAATTCGAGTCACAGATCAAACTGTTCTAAGTTTATTATTGCTAAATACAACCCCTACATTACTAAGAAATTATCAGAATAAAAGTTTCGAATAACTACCTTCTTATTTGCTTAAAATTTTTGCAAATCTTTCAAAATTGGCTTTCAAAACTAACTTTTTAAAATGAAAACTCATGGAAACTTGGTCCATGAATCTTGACCAACTTTTTTCAATCTCTTGATCCGTTTCATAATCCCTAAAAAGCCTCCAAAACCTTATTTTAAAATCATAAAAAATCTAAATTTCATTCTAAATTGTGTATAATTTTTTAAATTTCAAATTATTTTTGAAATTTTCCTCATATTTCTAAATATCTTTCATAAAAATCCGAATTTTTCCAAAAACTTTTTTTAAATTCACTTGAACACTTTAAAAATCCACATCTTTATTCAAAGTATTTAGAATATTTTCGAATTTTAAAGTATTTTTTAAACTTTTCAAAACCTCTCAATATCTCTTATACTTAACCGAGTTTTTCCAAAATCTTGTAATCTTGCAAGGATGAAAAATTTGCATTTCGAATTTTCGAAACGTCAGGAAATAATTACAAAATTTCTGAAGTATTTTTCAGTTTTCTCTTAAAATTCATTGGAAAAAAATTATTAAAAATTTTCCCACAAATGTGAAGAACATTTTTGCAATCTCTTGAATCATTAGAAATGCTCAAAAAGCTTCTTTTTATGAAATCACGGAAAAATTTACATTTGATTTTTAATTTTTCTAAATCTTCTCAAGATTTGAATTATTGTCGAATCTTTCCAAAACTTCCGAAACTTTCATATATCTTTAGATATTATTCGAGTTAGCCGCCATTTTATTATTCATGGAAAAATTACGAGAATTGTCTCAAAATCTTCCAGTTTCCTGTTCGCCAATTTTGTAAATCTTGGGAGATTTTTCAAAATCTTTTCAAATCTTCACTTGAAATTAGTTTTTCAAAATAAAAAATCATTTCAAGTCATCTTATGTGTCTTAAGAAAGTGAGATTTTTTACCAAATAATTTTTTAAGCTTTAAGAACTGATAAGCTAAACTTTATATCATCCAAAATCAATGCATAGAATCGTATAAAATCTAAATCATTTTCCTGCTCATCAATTTAATTGTGATAAACAAATTTAATGAACCAATTAGATCGTTATTTTTCGTTCATAGCTGGTGTCCAAAAACTACATTTTTTTTATTTTCAATGTTATTTTCTACAAATAACAGAGAAACTGAGCGTCCTATTAGAAAGTGGTTATTGACAAATTTATGGATCTTTCGTGGGTGCAACATTTTTGTCTCGTAATCTCTTTTTGTACCTGGCATAGTTTGATCGCAAAATGGATATTTACTATATGTTTTTGGGGTCGCTGATTCCGTTGTATCCGTAAATTTAAAGTCAGTGTTTCATTCATTTTTTCGAGTCATTCTTCAGTGATTTCCCGACTTGATCATCTTCTGGTGTTGTGGGAAGTGACGAGTCGGATGACGTATTACTTCCGGTCGCGTCGGGATCGATCGTACGGTGATCGATCCTGGTCGTAGCTTCCGGAGGCCACATCTTTTCCAATTACATTTTTGGTTCTTCTAGCCGGATAGTCGGATAGCGGGAAAGCTCAAGCTCACAGGCATGACAAACTTACTCGCTGACTGTGTGATTGTTCTCAACATTGCAAACGTTTCGAGGCAAGCTCTCAAGCATGACAACCATATTGTTGACGGATCGTTTGCAACATTGTGAACGCTTCAAGACAGGCTCTTAGGCATGAAAAACAGACTAACTGACTGTGTGATGATTCTCAACATTGCAGAAGTTTCGAGACAAGCTCTCAAGCATGTCAACCATACTGCTGATGGATTGTTCGCAACATTGCGAATGCCTCGAGACAGGCTCTCAGGCATAACAAACTCACTGAATGACAGTTCAATTCTTTGCAGCATTGCAAGCGCCGTGAGACAGGCTCTCATGCATAGCTAACTCATTTACGATGACACATTATGTATTTTTGTCCTGTTATTTTGTTATTCAATTTTGCTTGAATCTTCATTTGGAGTTTAAGAAACTAACTTCGGTTCCAGCTTCCCTGGTCTCCGCATTGCATGGGAGGTTCAATACTGTCTTTCTCGCCTTCTCATCTTCTGCTATTCCATGCTCGCGAAATGAAATCCTTGACAGGGGTTCTATGTTGTCAATAAGATTGGTTGCAGGTCTACAAACATCACACTGTTTATGCAGATTTATGGACATATCTCATTATGCGAGTTATGGACATTCCGAAAAGCCAATTATCGTCGGTAACCTCGATTGCAAATATAAAGAACACTGTGTTTCCGGCTGAGCGACAAAGAATCACTGCTGGATTGCTCCGCAGCCAGATTCGGTTTTTGAGCGCTTATTTCCAGACACGCAGATCCCATCATTCGAGCTTGTAAGCAAAGATGCCATTGCCGGCGAACTATATTTGACTGAGAATCAGTCCGACTCTTCCCAAGCCGTTTACTGCGAAACTCACCTTATCGCCCTCAAACTGTGATTCAACTAAATTGATTATTTAGTTGTCTCCAGATGGGATATTGGAGTCTCAACTGTCCACTGAAGACCCATTGTCCACTATGCTATAAACAACATCATAGCACACTTCATGAAGACATGACTCGTGAAAGGCATTTAAAGAATCAGATCCTTCAACCACTAAGAAAGTTCGTTCGGATTCAGAATCTGATTATTCAGCTCACTTTTCCTACATGGAATTCGTCAAGGATTACGAGAGGCTCCCAGTACCCTTTGAACTGTTTTTGGGAGGGTTGCGATTGGTCCAGTCGGATTCTATGCGCCTTCAGATGAATCAGACCATCCTAGAACCGTCAAGTGTTCACAAAAAGGATATCTTTGCTAGCATACTGAAAGGATTCTGAGAACAAGAGAAGGTAAATATTCCCCGTTCATTTCTCTCGAGGACGAGGAATGTGAGCGGACGGACATCGAAGCGACAATCAGGGCAGATGCATCTTACGTCTCTCTCTTCGAACATCCTGTATGCACACGTCAGGAGAATCTTCGCAAGGAGCCAAACAGATACTCATTCCCGTATGTCAGCGACTGGAGGAGGACATCTTGCTGACGAGCAATATACGCGTTTTCTTTCTGATTATGATAGGCTGAGGCACATGCGTCTTGTTCCTCCCACAGAAACACTTATCAGTTCCAGACCCACTTACGATAACCCACATCATGCTGTTTGGTGAAATGTAGATGGTCGTCCCTTACTTCGCATCATCTTAAATAAATCGCAAAAGACTCCCTCAGGATCTATCCTTGAATAATTTGTTTTTACACAGGTCCGAAACCGCAAAATAACCTTGCAGCCGTCTTGATGTGATAACGGCATCCTCTTATAGTTTTCTGTGCTAATGTTGAACTGATATATTGCCAGATCAGAGTTGACGAAAGAGATGTCGATCTTCAAAGTATCGTTTGGAGGAAACCAGTAGCGGACAAAGGTGGTCACTGCTAGCTTCGGACTATAGCCTACGGAATGACATGCGCTCTATATCTGGTAATTCGATTCAGAAAAATATTTAGGTTGATGACATATTATCAGGCGTGAGTGATGAAGTTTCTGCCATTAAACTTGGAGATCAACTGATTTAGCTGTTGGAATCTGGAGAAATGCATAAGAAAAAGTAGGCTTCCAAATACTCCTAATCATTCCTAATCATTTACTCGAAAGGTGCAATGCATTTGAAAAAATGGACTGTGCCGAAACGTAATCTTCAAATTGGAGACGTCGTGTTGATTGTTCACCCTTCTTTACTTCAACTTGAGACATGGCCGTTAGGACGAATAACCAATGTTAGCCCCGGACAGGATGAACTTGTGTGATCTGCCACTATTAAAACTTCTTTTAGGACCTTCAATCACCCCATCGTCAAATTGTGTTGGTTACCAGTCGTACGCTGATTCCATGCGGTTAATTCTGCTCCATGACGGGCGGAACTGAACCTTTGACACTCATACATGGGAATTTATTCTGTACTTCATGGCGGACAGAACAAAACCCTTCACCTTTATAAGTGGAATTTGTTTCGTTCAGCGAACGAGGCGAGCAAGATGTTAACTATTCATTCGATGTTGTTATTCTTGTTTTGAGTGACCTTCAGGTTTCATTGGTACTCAAATATTTTTCGCCCATTGCTCATTCTCCTTGAAGGCTTCTCTCTGTTTTTGAGTTTCAGGCGCTTTCCTTTTCATTGGAGTGGGGACTCAGGTAGTAGCGTGAAGCCCTTCGGTTGAGGAGGTTTGAAGCTTCTTCCTGCCGGTTCAGTTTCAGTCAAGGTGTAGGCTAGTGTAGCCATTTTCGGTTGCTGCCATGATTTTAATCAAGTGTTTCTTCTAGATTTATCGGGTAGTTGTGTCCGTAAAATTAAAGTCAGTGTTCAATTCATTTTTTCGACTCCTTGTTCAGTGATTTTCCGACTCGATCATCTGCTGAAATATCCTCAAAAAACATCATAAAACATGTTTTTCTCGGTCTGGAGGTCTGACGTTATTAACCATATGCTTTTCGGGTTGCCGAATCCGAGTGCTAGGGCAAAAAAAAAATCCCGCACGTCAGGGTTCTGACATAACCGCAAAATAGTGTTGCATAATGTCAAAGCCGAAGAACCTTTAACCAAACAGAATTGTTCAACTTACAGTTGTCGATGCTTTGACCTTCAATTTTAAAAGGTCAATCTTGCAGACACAACTGCAGAACAGTGAGTTGAAGGAATGGAACTTTTTTGTGGTCCAATTGAGGACGTTTGTCTTCCAGCTCGATTTTTAGACGGGCCAATAACGATGCAAAGCATACACCTGTAATAGTCTTAACCTTTTTGAAGTGGTCGATGAAGATTATTCCTTGCGCATCCCCAAAGACAGGCTCCATAACCTTCCAGGCTAAAGAACCGGTCTTCACCTTCTTTGGTGCAGACTCTTCTCTGGCAATCCCTTGTTTGGAATGTTTCTTGGTCCCAGACGTGTCGATCTTTCATCCGCAGTGTTGAATGGACGTCTGAGGATCTTGAGTCCTGTGGATTCCTCTGAAAAAGCTGCAAACCATCCTTGGAACACGTCACACGATTTTGATTTCGGCAATCTCGCGGAGCATTATACTTCAATCATCCATCACCTTATCCTGAACTCATCACTCATTTCTGGAATGATGGTCTCAACAGGGCATCCATAACGTTCAAGCTTCACTTTAGTTTCCTGAGGCGATCTGCCTTGAATAAAGTAATATTTGGTCAACACACGAATTTCTTTTCCATCCATTTTTTGGAACTCACTCGACTTGATCGAATGAAATGAATCTCAGTGGATTTAAGAAGTAACAGAGGTGTTCAGGTCTGAGTAGCTCCTTCTAAAAGTGGCGATATTTTCTTTATGATCAGGATGCAAATTCTGTCCAAAGTGCGATGTCACAACTTCCTAGAAATCTTCAAAAGCTTTGACATACTTCAAGCAACCTAAGCTGCAATTATGACGCAAAATATCTACTTTGTTGAGAAGTATGTGACAAGAATTTCCCTTGAAACCTGGACTACCGTGAGTGATCTCGCGTTGAACATTACTGGATTTTACCCATGTTGAAGCATCATTTTCAAATTCGATTACCCAACAACAGATGCAATTCAGGTGGAGGGATCATCGCAGCTTCAGATTCGTACCAATCCATTTAATTTTGTTATGAATTTCCGAATGTTTTGTCAGTACAAGGAAAAAAGCTGCTACGAGACATGATTCCTACTAGAATATCAGTGAGCTTCAGGTATGTTGCAATCGTTCCTCCGAAGGAGTTAAGATTCATTGCAGATCATAGCAAAGATACGTTTTTCTAGCTCTCTTGTGAAAACTGCCCCAAAGAAAAAATAAAGATTTTGTTACTCCTGAATCCTTCAACTGCTTAGCACAAACTCCATCTTCATATTTTTGACAAGTTTGATCCGATTTAACGATTTCTTCAGTTGAATTAATAGATAGACATAGTTTTAGGAATTCTCCTCCGCCATTTATCGCGAACTCCAGATGAAATTCTGAAAATTGTCTTTCCCTTAATATACTGGACAAAACTTTCAACATCAGTGCAGTAAAAAACCGTCTAAACAGCATCAGAAATCTTGCCGGCTTCAACATTTACAAATGTGAATATGTCATATCCGAATTATTCATCAACGCAATGGGTCTCAGCCGAAAGTTTGTCTTTTGAATGAGGTTCAACAATTTTTAAGTTCTTTGAAGCTGCTCGAATAGCTGTCGCGATTCCACAGGTTGTGCCAAAACTGTACGCTTTTGAAGAGACGGCTTCCTTGAGACAGTTAAAATAAGAAACGCAGTTATTGCAATGCGTTCAAATGGTATAGTTTATATTGTACTTGAACGCATTTTTTTTTGGTTTTCATTAAAGGTAAATACTTACATTTGACTTCATGATTTTGAATATACCCAAGTATCCTATTAAGTTTAGGTGAAACAGTTCCCTTTGTAAAGTTTCCAAACTTCGAAATTCGTGGCGTTCGTAAAAGTCGACAAACTTGGTCATTCTTAAAGTAACTCTTAACGAAGAATCCATTGGGTACCTTGAATTTGAGCCTGAGCTTGACTCTCAAGGTTATTTTAAGGTCAACTTTGTTTTTTCAAACATGAACCCCTATTTTTGACAACGGCAATCGAAAGAGCGGGAAATTTTACGTTCAAAGATGTATTTAGGTCATGGGTCAAGGATGACCTTGAGCTACAGATGAAGGTTTTTAGGCATGACCCAGGTATGGGTCGGGTCCAATGTGTACTGGTTCGGCTACGATGTTCACAAAAAAGGTCGAGGTAATTCTTGGATTAAGTTTTAACGAGGAATCCAGTATTGGCCTTGAATTGGACCTTGAGCTTGACCTTCAAGGTTATTTCAAGGTCAACTTAGTTGTTTTTAAGTGGGAACCCCTATTTTTGGCAATACAATTTTTTTCTTAATCTAGCAAAAATAGGGGATCATTTCGTCACAAAACGAGAAAAATTTCAGATTCGAGGTTTTGGTAAGACTAAGGTTTTTTTTCAATTGTTTTGAAAAACCTTTTTTTGAAGAAAACTAAATTCGGGGAGCTTACTTCACACTACCACAAAAGGTCAAATTGTCCCACTGTTTTTACGGGGCTGTTCGATGTTTGTTTGGTGGCATTTCACTCAACTCTCGACGTCAAAGAGCTGATAGTTTTTTTAATAAACAAAGAGAAAACCGTCAATGTCAAACTCAAAATAATCATAATGCCGCCCATAAACTCAAACTTCGGCCGGAAGCAGAATCGTTTGGTAACCCCACTACAACGGTGGGTACTCCAGTCTTGCAAAAACTTTTGGTTTACAGATTTTTTTCAATGGGGATTGGGAGAAACATAAAAAATTGATTATTCACCATTTTTCCTCAAATTCGTTTGTTCGTCACACTGTGATGCTTGGGAGTTGTGTCTCGACGTGATAGGTTTGTCCGTTAAGATTTCCTTCTCAAAGTAAAGGTTCAGTAATTGTTGTAATATCTTCAGCATAAAGAGGTCAAGGTATTCGCTCTGAAGGGTTTTTCCTCGCAGTTTGCATCCTCACCAGGCTTGGAAATGAAGATTGCCTCAATTTTCTTTCATTCTCCCAGGGTGTATCCCGTTGCTCAGTGAGCCCGAAAGATGCTGCACAATGGAATGGCTATTTAACGTTTGTTCAAATTGTTTAGCTATTTCTCCAATTTTTGAGTAATTGACAATACGACTAGCTACTTTCCAATCCTTCATTCTAACTCTAATGGTTGGTCCTCTTGAGGGGTATGACTCATGATGAATTACCCCTCAAGGTTCTCCGAAGTCGAGCAGTGCCAGGTATATTCTTGATTCCTTGACAGAACCTCTTCCATGACAGTTGAAAAGGCGTTTAGTTTCCTTTTTCAGATCCTTCAGTCTAGGATTCCACCAGGGTGCATCAATGTCTATTTTCGTGATAAGAAGAGAACAGTTGTCCTCATAAGCTTTGTTCATACCTTTAGGATGTCAACAGCAAATTCTATTCATTCGATATACTTGATTCTGCCCAGTATAGCGCCTATCTAACTGCTGAAATCCTTACCATAAGTATCCCATTCCCTTGCTTTAGGGTTTCCACACCTCTGTACCTCAGGTCTACCTGCTTCGGCAATGTTCATCGAATAAAAGATCAAATCAATTACATCGCGACATCTAGATGTCACAGTGGCAGGTGTATCACGTCGATTCAACAAAGTTAAATCAGCAGTTTAGAGGAAATTTGATAGAAACTCACCCCTGTGGTTGGTGTCCATACTACCCCAAGTCGAACGATGTTCATTACAATCAAATTTGATGAGCAATGGCCATCCTTTGACACAGAAGTAGTCCAACAGAGTTCGCCATTCTTCAGATAGTGGGTGCTGGGAGTCAAATGATAGGTATGCTGAACAAATCACCATAGGTTGGCGCCTGCTACCTAACTGGTGCTACTTTTTTATTGCGACCAAGTCTCTAGAAAAGAGCCTTGGTAATCCAGTAACTTTGATATTACCTCTGACATTAAGGGCTACCCTAGGTTTTACTACTGTTCTATCATATATGACTGATCCTATGTTTTTACTCAAGCTTGTAACTTTTACTTTGTAAGGACAAGGTTATTTTATTGAAGCAGAAGCCGTATGTTTTGCTATCAAACATCAGCTTGAAAAATCAGACGCTCCTATAGCATGGTGAAGGTTTATCTGGATAAGATCCAGACTAGAAGGGGGACATCTAGGGTCCATCTTAACTTTCATTCGTCTCCTCCACCTTTTCCGAAGACCAATTCTGTGCTCTGTCTACGGTTTTAACCTTGGTTTATGAGAGGATTTTCATACTGATCCATCAAGAGCTTTAATAAGCCAAAATAGGGAGACTTCGTCTAAACAGATGACGATAGGGGTATCATTTTTGAAGCGGCAATCTTCAAATCTTTGTATAACTTTTCCAGGTTGCATCCCATCGAGTTTCTTGTCTGATGCCGCTTTAATTGCCTTGGTCTGGTCGTCATGATGTTTTCTTATGGAAAAACCCTTAGTGACTATAGCCACTTTTAGGCGAGTTCCAAAAGCATGTCTATAAGAGACTGTTGAACGAGAAAATTCATCAAAAAATCCCAACCGTCGCCTAGAATGAGAAATATTCCGAACGAACTATAATTCTGACTTGCAACAGTGATTCTCTAAAATATTCAATATTTTGAATTGGGACAGGAAATACATATAAGAAACAATAACCAAAATTTGCGTGAGGAATTGTAATTTTTATTCCAGACCAGAAAGTTCAGTAAAGAATTCTAATTTTGAATTAGAGACAAAGAATTTCAGTGAGAGGATTCAATTTGAAGAATTGGAACAGAGAATTCCAGAGAAAAATTATAATTTTGACTTGAACTAAAAAGATGATATAAACTGTGATATAATTTAAAACGAATTTAGTAAGCTCATTGTTTTCATTGCGACATACTCTAATGCAATGTAAATATCACTGAGGCACAAGCTTGACGCCTATGATCTCAAAGATAACGACTATAAGATATATTATATAATCTGTTGTGAAATCAGAATATTCATCAGTAACATTTTCAATATAATTCTTCATTGTTACATTAATTAGTTTTTTCTCTCATTAGAAAATATGAAGATTGTTCCCACTCTAGTCTTATCCTTGGTGCTTGTTCTCAATTCTATTGGTGAATATAATCATATGATTTCTCTATAATTTGAGTAAATTTGTCAAGCTATACTCGAATAAGAATGAGTGCGAATTCATTTTACATTCTATTCCAATTACTATTTTGTTTCAAACCGTATTTGAGTTTATCAGAAGTGCATACAAATTCAATAAGCACTTATTCCGGGAGAATAGAGAATGTTGAAAAAAAAATGGAATTCGAAATGTGCTCGTATTGATACGGAATTCGTACCATATGTTATACGTGTGAAAAATTTCAACCAATAGAAATAAAAAACGACGAAGATATAGAAACTTGGAGGAAAGTCTAGCAGAAATTCGATTTGTTCGACTAAAAGCGAATTTTTTTATTGAAGAAAATGCGTCATTTATTGCATTATATTTTTTTTAATAATGTTTGCAAATTTTAAAAACAGGAGCTTTCTCATGAAAGAGTTCAATCTTCCGCTATACGGTTTAATTTTGTACTGAAAACTAGAAACCAATGTTCAACAGAATAGTTTAATTTTCAACCAGTAAAGACCAATTTTGAACTAGAATTATGATTCTTCAAACAGAAAAGTTGTTGGCAAAGATCTTTCAAACAAGTTGAATTTTCAATGCGAAAATAAAAATCCTTAACGGTGAAGATTAATTTCCTACCAAAACTGAAAAACGAATTTCCAACAAACAATTAATTTCAAGCAACTAGAAGACTAATTTGCGAGAATGTGTATCTGATGGTCCAGAAATAGTGGAAGATTGTCCTTCTTGAAAGAATAAAAAAGCTTTAGAGTTTCCATTAGCTGAGGATGCTTAGCTCTAGGTTCTTGGCTTATTTTGTGCTCCTGAATCTGACACGTTTCTCTATAAGGTAACTTCCTCTTCAGTGGAGACTCCAACTAAGCGGATCTTTCTTTCTTTAATAGCTAAGTTATATGATCCATTGGGTTGGGTAACTCCAGTAATAGTAGTGGCTTCGTTATTGATGCCTCGGCTACGAAAGCTTCATTGGAATGAAAGTTTACCTGACGAGCTCTGGATTCAGCGGTTTGATTATAACGACACTTTGAAGAAACTAGAAACCCGAAAAGTTCCCAGATGGATTAAGTCAACTGCAGGCAAATTTAAATCAGATGTTTCATGGATTTGCTGATGCTTCTTGTAAAGATTAGTCTGCTCCTGTTTATTTGAGAATTCTCAGTGAAGATTTAAAACATGATTATGTCTGCTTATTGATGGCTCAATCTAAAGTGGCCCCTCTTTAATAGTCAATTCCACGTTTGGAATTATGTGGGGCAGCCTTGCTTGCTAAGACACTCAAATTCCTCATGGATGCTATGCCTAAGGCCTATAGAAAATTATTTTGGTTCTTGTTATTCTTTATTCTCTTTTTCAATTTTTATCTTGTAGCAAAATAAATTACGCCCATCATGTGAGCTAGAAGAAATTGAAAAAAGAAAGTAATTGAAAGTAATGAGTGCCAAAATAATTTTCTCTATGTCTTCTAATCTAAAGTGACCCATCTGTAATAGTCCATTCCACGTTTAGAATTATGTGGGACAGCCTTGCTTGCTAAGACACTCAAATTCCTCATGGATACTATGCATAAGAACTATAGAACATAATATTGGTACTCGTTACATCAGAAGTGGAATGGTAGCTTCTAATGTGTCCCCTAAGGGTTTACATTGTTCTTGTATCTCTTCCCTATTCCTTCACACACCCCCCCCCCCCCCACACACTTGGTGGTGGGAGGGGGACCGACAGTTGAAGGTGGGTTCCGAACCACCAAGAGCAACAGCTTTAAGTACTTAGAGAACCTTTTTTTTGGAGGTACCGGTCCCACAACTCTCCGGAGATGAACAACTCCCTTGCTAGGCTAGTGTTCACCGCATGGGCTACCGAGGCTCTTCCAGAGTGCGAGGCGGGAATCGAACCCGCAAGCCGAAGGAGTGGTCTATAGGTCCTAAACGCCCACCAGGATCAGCCTTTTGACTTAGACACTATCAATGCAATCTGTGAAATTATTTTCGAAATGGCTGAAGATAATTATAAAAATTAGTTGACACATGCAGAAAACTCCCTACAGAGTGATTCAGGAAAGATTTGAAGCATAGCTGCCAAATTGAAAAATTAAACTAGGATTCCTGGGATCCTGATGTATAAGGGATCTAAGTTCTGTGATGATCCAAATTTGTCAAAGTATTTTGGGAATACTTTGATAGCGCCTATTTTAAGGATGAGGATCTCTCCGGCAACAATGTACGTTTTTTCTCTATGGGAGTAGAAAATGCAATAAAAAAATCTAATAAGCAAACAGCTGGAATTGGTAGGACACCTACTTTGATTGTTAAGGACTGCTATCCAGTTTTAATTGATCCACTTCCATATATTTATATTATTGCTCTTCAAATTGGGATTTATCCATTAGAGTGGAAAGAAACTCAAGTATGTCCCATTTTTATCCGTGGTGATAGATCTGGTATAAACGAGAATCAGCTTATTTTCACTGTAAGTAACTTTCCCTATATTCCAAGATGTGTATCGCTGATGCATTGGATAGCGCAAAAAAAGGGAGAGCCATTTGATGCAATCTATTTCGATTTCTCGCTGGCTTCCCATAATCTGAACTACCGACTATTCCAATGAAATTACATATCCTGATTTCACCGTCCAATCTTCTTATGCTTGTTTAGAGTGCTCTTTAAAATAGGAATCACTATGTTCTGTTTTCGTGTCAATCTCGTAAAGCTTATCAGCCTCAATTGGGCATCCCGCAAGGCTCAAATTTAGGACCTACTTTTAATGACGTGGTTGAAGCGTTCCCCACAAAAATGGTATTATATGTGGAAGATGAAGATATACTCACGATGTTCATGAGTGGCGTTTGGAATTTTTTAAGGCTCAGCTTATTTGAGCTGCCGCTCAATACAGAAGACATCGGTGGTTACATTTTCTAGAATGCCGGATACAATAATCTTCAATTATGAATTTAACGATGTTCAATTCAGTGGAGAAGTATCCACGCACAATCCAGGTGTCAACTTTAAGTTGCAATTAGGATTTGAAGATCATATTGAGATCCCGAGTGAAAAAAATAGCAAAAGTTTCAAATATTTGTTCAGAATGTGTGAGACTTTCAATAAAAGAACAACCTTGATAATTTTTCAATTTATGTTATATGCTGAGACCCTCGGAAGGATACAGGAGGGGAATGGTATATTTCGGTACGAGAGGCCAAATGGGCGTTTTGGTCACTGCGATTATGAAGGTGCCGCGTGAACCCGAGTCTTTTGAAGTCTTTGACAGTTTGAAAACAAGTTGTCACGAACGAAATAAACCCAACCTCACCCAAAATGATGCTCGCATAGTAACCATTTACGAAGCTAGATAAAAACCGGTGGCCAAAATGTTTTGATAACCGTGGTGACCATTCTGCTAACCGGTGACAGCGTTTGGTCAGCGACGTTGGGGATTTTGTTTATTGCTTTCGCGCACAGTGCGGAATCGGCCATTTTCGATGTATGTAAACGGTGGGCAAACGAGGGTTTTGCATGTATGTATAAACAAAATGTAGTTTAAATCACTACACGGGAAAATTGACTGTTTATTTCTACTTAGTAGATTCCCCTGTTGAATCCCAAACTTTGATAGAAGATGTTAAGAAACTTTCTAGATCAAAACTGATGAGGCAGGTAATCTTTGCAGTTCTCCAGCGCAGGATATGTGTATCATGTTGAATAATTTGTGCAAAATTCACGCTGAATCGTTTGATATGTTCAACTCTACGATGAGCAAATTCAACGATGTTGCAATAAAATTTGTTCTTTCTGAATTCCAGTGAATTTGTATGTAAAAGCGCATTACATTCTGCAGAAAAACGTAGGGAACAAAACTTTCACTGGATTCTTTCAGAATAATCTTACCTGAATATTGCTGGTCCAGTTTTCATTTAATTTTCCAGCGGAATCATTCCTCAAATCTTTCCTCAGCCTTTCCTCGCGATTTTGTCATATACGTATAGAGGAAGAATATGAAGGAATCCGTCCAACTCGCAATCCAATATTATCGAGTTATTGAATCTATAGTCTTAGAATGTCAATGATCATATTGCTTGATTCCTAAAAATTCTAATACGATGCGTTGAATTTTCTCTAAAAAAATGGATTTAACATGTTTCGTTTGGTTGTTCCTCATACATACAGAACATACTTTTGAAAAATAATCCTGTTTCTTGTTGCAGAGTTAAGCATCCAGTTCGAATGTTTGCCTAATGGTGAACCTATTCCGGGTGTTCCTCGTTCCGGAACTTCCAATTCTACTGACAGAGTTAATTCTCCTAACAGGACTCATCCTCCAGCCAGAATTGATTCTCTAACCAGGTCTCCTTCTCCCACCGAGCTTTATCCTCGTGACAGGTCTAGGTCTCGTCTTGACAGCCTAATAGTTCCGCGTGACAGGCTTCCCATATCTAACATCCTTGGTTATGGACTTGACCAGCTTGAATCTATTCGACTTATTCCCAATGATAATCCCAACCGGCTATTCGTACTTCGAAGATACACTTTTCCTGCGAATAAACCAATTTACTTAATAGCAGAAAGAAATACCTATGGGCCCATGCCAACCCAAGAACAGATTGTATTATCAACATTTGCTGGTGACGTCTTTGCAATATTGGAGAGTTGTAATGGTCTTGCTGGAATATATGCATATAGTGCTCGCGCCCGCAATAATAGACGGGCAAAAATAAACATGGAAAATGGCACAATTACCCCGTTAACCCCAGAGGAAATCAGGGATACTCCAGTAGGCCGCTGGCGCCCTATCCGATTGTATTTTGAACTAGAGCTTGCAAACAGCAATCGTCTCCGCCATTAATTTAGTTACAAAAAAATTATAAACTGAAATATGAAATTCTTTGTGATTGTGGCTCGTTTGAAAATGTTACAAGCAACTTTTAAATACAAATAATAATGACCAAACAATGTATTATGGATTCCAAGGCTTTAATCTTTTATTCATGCTCCAGCTGTTATTTCGCGAAAACAAATAAAAAATTATGTCATCTTATTTGCTCACAAAAACATTTTTGGAGGAAAATCATTATAGGTTCATGGTTATTTACTATTGATAATGTTCATATGGGGAATATCGTCAATACTGTCAAAAGTATAATTAGTACATCTTTTCTGATATAACACTTGCAAATCAGAGATTACTAACATATGAAAGTATACTTTCAAAGATTATTGGGTGTTTTTTTACGGTTTCAGAACAAAAATAATTTTTAGGAAAAATAAAAGTTTTGAATAACTACCAGCTTATTTGTTCAATATTTCTGAATACATATATTCAAGCTCAATTTGGATTTGAGGCATTTCACACCCTATAAGAAGTAATTCGTGTAATAAGCCATGTAATTTACCTCAGATATCTTTTAACTTAGTCTTCTTTTAGGCTTATGCACTTCGATTGATACTGAGCCAGTTGGTTAATCCCTTCCAAACAATGAGATTTGTCCCACTACGCAAAACAGGCATTCGTTTCTGCCATCACCTCGTCGTTTGAATATAATAACCTTCCCGCCAACAATTTCTTTACATTAGGGGGAAAAAATAGTGTAGGGAACAAAATCTTAAGAATACCAGAAATGCGAAAAGAGTTCAAACCCTAGCGCAAACGATTTTGCACACAGAACTGCAGAAGTGTGAGCTAATGGAATGGAACTTTCTGTGGGCCGATCTAGGTCGCTTTTCTTGCAGCTAGGTTTTCAGATGGTCCGATAACGATGCATAGCATACACCTGTAATAGTCTTGAATTTTTCCAAACAGTCGATGAAGATTATTCCTCGCGAAATCCAAAAGACAATCGTTATAAGCTTTCCGGTTGAAGGAACGGTCTGCGCCTTCTTTGGTGCAGATTCTTCTCTGGCAAACCCTTGTTTGAAATGTTCCTTGGTCTCGGGCGTGTCCACCTTTCATCCGCAGTGTTGAATGGACGCCTTAAGATCTTGAGTCCGGTGGATTCCGCTGAAGAAGTTGCAAACCATCCTTGGAACACGTCATCTTATCCTGAAACCATCAGCCATTTCTGGAATGGTGGTCTCAACAGGGCATCCATAACGTTCATGCTTCACTTTAGTGTCCTGAGGCGATCCGCCTTGAATAAAGTCATATTTGGTCAACACACGAATTTCTCTTCCATCCATTTTTTGGAACTCACTCGACTTGATCGAATGAAATAAATCTCAGTGGTTTTCAGGAGTAACAGAGATGTTCAGGTCTAAGTAGCTCCTTCTAAAAGTGGCGATATTTTCTTTATGATCAGGTTGCAAATTCTGTCCAAAGCGCGATGTCACAACTTCCTAGAAATCTTCAAAAGCTTTGCCATACTTCAAGAAACCCAAGCTGCAATTACGATGCAAAATATCTACTTTGTTGAGGAGTATGTAACAAGAATTTCCCTTCAAAGCTGGACTACCATGAGTGATCTCGCGTTGAACATTACTGGATTTTTCCCATGTTAAAGCGTCATTTTCAAATTCAATTACCATTTGTGCGAATTCGATACTTACTGTGCCCAACAACAGATGCAATTCGGGTGGTGCGATCTTCGCAGCTTCAGATTCGTGCCAATCTATTTCATTTTGTAATGAATTTCCAAATGTTTTGTACAGTCCTCGTTCGTCAACAGCATCAGAAATCTTATCGGCTTCAACATTCACAAATGTGAGAATGTCATAACCAAATTATTCATCAACTCAATGGGTCTCAGGTGAAAGTGTGTCTTTCAAATGAGGTTCAACAATTATGAAGTTCCTTGAAGCTGCTCGAATAGCTGTCGCGATTCCACAGTTTGTGCCGGAAATGTAGCTGCAACGCTTTTGAAGAGACGGCTTCCTTGAGACAGTTGAAATTAGAATCGCAGTTATTGCAATTTGTTCAAATGGTATAGTTTATATTGTACTTGAACCCATTTTTTTTCGGTTTTCATTACAGGTATATGCTTACATTTGACTCCATGATTTCAAATATACCCAAGTATCCTATTACGTCTAGGTGGAACCTTTCCCATTGTAAAGTTTCCAAACTTCAAAATTCGTGGCATTTTTCCAGGACGACATTTTTTTTGTTCTCAGGGGATTTAAATTCGAAAAAACTCATAGCTTAAGATCATCGACATTTTCAATTCGGTAAATGTCTCTCACACAACGTAATGATTATGCCTCTTATTATTTGAACGAAAAAGGTGGCTGTCATCAATGTATGCTTCATTCAATCAGTCTGAGAGAAACTGACATGCTTTTAGGAAACTTTAATTTGTAATTGTTTCATCTGGTCTTTTGATTTGTATTTTTTCTACGTAAAGAAACTTGGGTTGATTTTTTTTGGAAACGAAGGAACATGTTACATTTTTCTTAAATATCCGCTGTTTTTTTCTTAATTTTCAATTTGTCTCATTCTTAACGATAAATTGCGACAGGTTAATTGAAAATCAGATTAAGGGCTAAGTGTGATATCAGGGTTTTTATCGTAAAATACGAAAATCTGTCAACAGGCTCCTATAAATATTGAAAAATTCCAAGCTGAAACTGCTTAAAATTGATCAGTTTTGCTTCCTCATGAAGCAAGCTTTGTAGCGGTAACAGCATTAAACAAATATTTAATCTGATCAATCAAACGTTTCTTCATTTGGAAACGTCTGATACAATGTTCTTACCAATTATTCAAACTTTTTTTTCAACACCATCATTTCCAGAATGTTGCAGATACGTTGCAGAAAACGTTTCATGAAAATATACAAATCTTCAACCAAAAATAGAATGGTAACATTTTCAGATGCAAAAATTAATTTTCAACATAATAGTTCAATTTTCGACCAAAGAGCGTTGTGGAATTTTTAACAAAAAATTAATAATTATTAAAAAAATACATACATTTCAAACCAAATAGTTGACTGATCAACACAAAAACATACGATCTCAAACAAAGTATAAATCTTCAACCATAAAGAATAACTTTCAGCCAAGAACAAAACAAGCATTTTCAACAAAATAATTCAATTTTCAACCAAGAAGACAAATTATCTACCAAAATCATTAATCTTCAAACAAAGAAAATCAATTTTTGACAAAGTAGTTGAGCTTTGAACCAAGTGATTGAATTTCCATTATAAAAGATTAATATTCAATCGTGACGTTTAATTTCCTACAAAGACTCAGAAGCAAATTTTCAAACAAATATTTTAATTTCCGACCAAAAAAAGTAATTTTCTAACGAAAAAGTCGAATTTTCAACAAAGTATACCTCAGTGAGCAATTATGATTTTGACTCAAACGTGAAAGATTATATAAATTGCGATTAAAATTTTAACGAATTTAATGACCGTATGTTTGTTTTTTATATTGGCTCTGATGAAATGTAAATATCTGTGAAGAACAAGCTTGACACATTCAACTTATGATTCATTACACCCGTTATTATTAAAATTCTTTATCAATACATTAATTATTTTTCCTTTAATTAGAAAATATGAGGATTGTTTCTACTCCCGCATTATTCTTGACTGTTATCCTCAATTCTATTGGTGAATATGATCATATAATATATCTATAATTTAAGTAGATTTTTTAACAAGGAGTTCAAGTTCCTATCAAAAAAAGTCATTTGCTCATCAGTACCTATTCCACACAAAATGCCATCTCAAACTGAAAGTTTGAGATAATAAAGAGTATAAAATAAGGAGAGTTTATGTACTCATAAATTTTCACGGATACCTTTCCCTCATTTTTCCAAACTCTCAGTTTGATATCTCATTTCGTGTGCATTTGGTATGATTGGCATAATAAAAACAACAAGTGTCGGTGATGTCGGCGCGACTATTGGATCTCCACCCTCGCGCCCCCTCCCATGCGTATCTGCCGGCGGGGGGGGGGGGGCCCCCCCCTGCTACGAAACCCTAAGTAAGCCATCTTCAAACTGCGAATTTGCGA
>CAKNXH010001240.1:218977-229879 GCA_932178445.1 Andricus quercusramuli | reverse complement strand
ATTTTTTTTGAAAATTCAACTATTCGGTTGAAAATTCAACTGTTTTGCAGAAATCTCTTTTATTTGGCTTAAAAATGTAAGATTTTGGACGATTTTCTTTCTTTATTGACTGAAAAATCTTCCTTGGTCGAAAATTAATCTCTTTTGTTAGAAAGTTCATCTATTTTTGTTAAAAATTCAAATGTTTAGTTAAAAATAAATCTATTTTGGCTCAGGATTCACCTATTTTTATGAAAATTCGTCCTTTTTGGTTCAATTCAACTGTTTTTGATTTAAAATTAAAATCTTTTCTTGATTATAATATAAATTATTACTTTTTTGTTGAAAAATCATCTTTTTTGATCGACATTACAACTACTTGGTTGAATGTTGAATTACTTAATTAATTAGAACAAAAAAACTTTACGTGATTTATGCACGGCGCCTATTCAGCCCGCCAGACAATTTTCCTATATGTTGTGATTCGCATTTTAACCAATTAGCGAAGAACTTCAAAAATATTTTCCAAGAAGAAGTAAAGAAATGTGGCAATAAAGTTTCATTAGCGGAAAATTGTAAGAAAAATAGTGTCTTTAGTGTCATTTTTCCGAAATAGTAGCAAAATAGTGTCATCGCTCAATAAAAGTGTCAAACAGTGTCAATAGTCTGGTGAGTCCGAAGCCTGATTACCAAATTTTCAGAAAAATAGAGCTTTCTCCAAGAATATTGATGAATTCCAGAAAATTGATAACTATTTAAATAATCAATTTACTTTCAGTAATAAATTAGAAACATTTGCGTTCTTGAAAGCTTTAATGTTCGTTTTCATACACAAAGAGAAGACTAATTCCCTGAAACTGTGATCAGCAATTAAATGAAGTACATAATTAGAGTTTTTACTACTTGTCATAAATATCACGATTACACGACACAGTTGATATATGTGAAACCTTCGTATTTGATTTTAGAAACTTTTGATGACTGCACCTCGCGAGGCACATCGCTCTCGAGAAAACAAATTATTTTAATTCAACTGTTACTATTTGAACTTTGAATAAAAATGCGAAGACTCAAATAAACTCACTTTTCTCAATTCATTATTTTCTATGAATAAATAAAATTTAGGGATTTAACTGTACCTTTGCAGCAGTAGAAGTGGCCGGGTAATTTAAAAATCGAAAACTAATTTTGCTTGAAGACTGTAAGAAATTTTGCAAAGAGGCAAAATGTGACTTTATTGAAAGAGATTTTAGGGCACGATTTTATGGGAGAGTATTGAAAATGATGCGTCATAGAATAGAGTAGCGCAATGACGCCGATATAATCCCAATGCAACGTGAAACACATTCCATTATCACGGGTATTACAATTTTCCGACAACCGGTTATTACTTCGCTTAAAGTTGTGTTAAGCTTCTTTCTCTATTTCTCTCCCGTTCCCTTACTAACCAATATTTTCTTGCGGCTAATTATACGTTTACATCTTTACACGGTAGACCTAGTATCCATATATAACTTCGATATCTACCGACACTTGACTCGATGTCGGCCTGATAAAGAGAAAACTTGCAAGATTTCCTTTCACGAACAGTGATTTCCAATATCTAAGATTGTAAGTCAATATGAAGTTTATAAATACAATCCCCACCTTATCCTTAGCCATCTTTTGATCTCAGAACTCAATTCCAATCCCGGGTTTCAAAACATTTTCACATGCAGGATTTTGTAAGACACCGATATCTTCTCTAAGGAAATTTATTTCCCTTTTAATATTCCTGAAAGAGGAATTGGCTTACAGAAGAAATACTTCCAAAAGTCTTTGCTACTGGGTCTTGTTTCAAAGTAGAAAATACACTGATTTCTTCCCTGGGAAGTATAAACGAAAATAAATTATTGTTCAATTTTTTGTGCGTAATGGGACCATCCATAAATGGCGTAACAGCTTTTTTGGGGAGGAGGTTTGGGTAAACGTTAAGATTTGTTACATTTGTAGGAAATCCCTGTATCCAAAATTAAAATATATAATGTTAAAGGTTATAGTAATTTGACAATTGAAGATTGTGATAATGTTATAAGAACTTTATATTGGTATAATTGGATTAGTATTTTTTCCATCATTCTGTAAAAAAATATTCATAAAAACGTAGTTTCGTCACAGTTTTTTTAATTATTACTACCCGCAAAATCACTCAAAATTTTTTTATTTTATCGGGTTAAGCTAACATGATATGTTTTAAAAGATTCCGAGGGATTTAAAAGGATTTCTGAGATTGACGAGTATTTCAAAGGATTTTTAAGGAATTTTGATGGATTTCACGGGATTTTATAACTTTTTAAACGATTTCAAAAATTTCAAGGATTTAAAAGCTTTCAATAAGGTATTTTAATGAATTTGTTAGGATCTTAAAGGATTTCATAGAACTTCAAGTATTTCAAGGGATTTCAAGAAATATCATCAGATTTTATTCAATTTTACGGGATTTCAAGGAATTTTATAATATTTTAATGAAATTTCAAATAATTTATCCACAAGAAATGAGTTATTACAAAGGATTTACAAGATTCTAAAGCATTTAAAAAGATTCCAAGGAATTCAATAGATTAAAAAAACGAAGTGTCTCGTCGCCCCGAGATTCGGGATGACGAGTCAAATATTTTTCATAAGCTTGGCTAGTCGTGCCGAATTTTCGGGACGACTAGTCACTAGTCCATCCCCTTTTCCAACTCCACCTATTTTTCGGGAGGACTAGACGCAGCCATTACAAAAATTTCAAGGAGCTTCCAACAATTTAGGTATTTCAAGAAAATTCCAAGGAATTTTCAAAAGCTTTACAAAATTTTCAAGAGATTGAAAAAAGTGAAGGAACTTCCAAGGATTTGAATGACTTTAAGAGATTTAAACAAATATCATGCGAGAATTTTCTACAATTTTGGAAGATTTGGAAGGATGTTATAGAACCTATGAGGTTTTAGGGTATTTTCAAAGATTCCCAGGGATTTTAACAGATTTTACACGATTTCCGAGGATTTCAGTAATTTTAAAGAGTTTTAAAGGCTCTCAATATTTTATTTTATTTAAATGACTTACCCAGGATATCAAAGGATTTCACAGAACTTTAAATATTTCAAGGGATTTCAAAGAATATCATAAAATTTTATGTAATTTCACTGGATTTCAAGAGATTTTATAAGATTTCAATGAAATTTCAAAGAATTTATTCACAATAATTGAGGAATTTCAAAGCATTTCAAAAAGTTGAAAAAATTTCAATAATTCTAGATTTTTCCAAAGATTTTCAAAAGTTTAAATTTTTTAAAAGAATTTTAAAGATTTTAAGATATTTTGAAAGATTTCAAGGAATTTCCATAGATTTCAAAATATTTCAAAGGGTTGGAAATATTTTAGGGTGTTTAAAAGGATTTCAAGGAAATTTTAAAAGATTACAAAAATTTCAAGGGATTTTATATTTTAATGAAATTTCAAAGATTTTAACAGATTTTAAAGAATTATAAGGATTTGAGGATATTTTAGAAGATTCCATGGTATTTCAATAGACTTTAAGAAATTCCAGAGGATTTTAGAGATCTTAGGGTATTTTAAAAGATGTCAAGGAATTTTGAAGAGTCTTAAAAAATTTCCTGAAGATTTCAATAAATTTCAAAGGCTTGGAAATATTTCAGTGTATTTTAAAGAATTCCAAGCAAGTTTCAAGAGATTTAAAAAATGTCACAGAATTTCGAGGAATATCATTAGATTTCATGTAACTTCACGGGATTTCAAGGGATTTTAAAATATTTCAATGAAATTTTAATGCATTTATTCATAAGAATTGAAAGGTTTTAAAGAACTACAAAGATTTGAAGAGATTTTAAAATTACTACTACCCAAAAAATCATTCAACATTTTTGAAGTTTATCGAGCTTTGCACTATTTAATTAATCCGCCCATAGATTTGGTTATCTACTTTTCTAGATTTGACGACAGATTTAAAAGAAAGTAAAAATATCTAAAATCTTTAGTTAATGATTTAGATCTTTTAAATTGTTGTTAAAAATGTAAACTAAGGTTATTTGATCAAATATTTGAGAAAATTGTATATATCATTTTATATTACATTTTATAAGCATTTATTATGATTGCAAACGTTCCTTCAAACATTCAGGTTATTTTAGGTCCCATTTAGCTTTTCGAAAAATATCGGAAAATGCACAACCAATATTAAATAGTTGGAGATACGTAGTAGTAATTCAAAAGAAAAATCTAATTAAGTTTTTGGTGAATATTATTTTACTACATGGCACAACTTTTTATACGTTTTAATTTTGGAGGAGTGTATGAATACCTTTTTTGTATGTTCCCTTATTGTTTTAATTTTCTTTCCTTTCATTTTAACAACTTCTAATTACTTGATGATACGGCTGTCTCGGGCAGTAAGTAACTAAATTGTATTCAATAAGACATGGCTAAAAATATTTGGAAAAATTACGTAACATAAGGGGAGGGGGGGGGGGTCCAAACCACTTTGATACAACTTGTTACATGAGGAAGGGGAGGCGTAAAAATTTGCAAAAAATATGTTATGTAATTTATGGATGGCCCCTAAGTCTACTTTTCTGACTTTCCTTTCCTTTTCTCTCCATGGTAGAAAAGAAAATATACAGATTTTTCTATCAGTACTGAAACCCAACAAAATTTCTAAGGCTAAGGAATAAATTTACCTTCCGAGGAAATGTTTGTCCTACGGTATTCTATTTTGAAGTTTTCAATGAGATTGCTATTGAACTTGGATTTTTCAGAACGGTCGCAGGAGTTTCGATGCCTGCCATTGTACTGTCTGCGATTCTTTCTGCTTGGAGAACGCCTTCTTTGACCGCTTCTAGTGGAAGCTAAATAGTTGTTACCGGACCTGGCACATTTTGGTTTTCGATTTTTCACCCAACTGTCGCGTAACGGTCGACCTTGGGGAGTCACGCACCAGCAATACCCCGTTTCTTCATGACACTGCATCGGTGCGTAGGTGCCATCAGGTCGACAAATCAGACGATTACCATTACGTTCCGTTGTTCTTGCTGTGAAACATGATGAGGTTTCTGAAAACAATGGATATTAATCACTATTATTAAGTTCTTCACGAAAAAGTGGAAAAAGAAACAAGAAAAACTGTCATGAGCAAATTAGCTTTTAATATTAACACCCAACGTTAACACCGAAAATAAAATTACTAATTATTTTAAACTAGCAAAAATAGCTACATCGACTTTCATAACATTTTAATTTTAATAATGATGTTAATAGCAAGAATTAGAAGCAAGGAAATAGCTCAATTTAATTTGGAATGTTTACAGTTGAAAATCATAAAATTTTGAACATCTTTTTGAAATAATTCTATTTTGAAGATTTGCAATCAAAGACTCTTCAATTTTTAATGTATATAATTAAAAATGAATGAATATTTTTTAATAGATCAATTTTTAAGATTTACAATAGAAAACTCTTTAATTTGAAAGATGTATAGGGTAAGAGCACCAATTCTTGGCACCCCCACCATTGGCACTCTTCTCTGATTTCATAAATAATACATTTTTTCAGCATGTTTTGCCTTAATTAATTTAATTCTACTATCATTTTTACAGAAAAAAGTATATATTAATTATTCAGTGCAATGAAGTATGTATCCAAAATAAAATAAATTCACTTCGGTTTTTGGCATGTCAATAATAGGGCTAAGGTGTCAAGAATTAGTGCTCTTACCCTAAATAAACAAATTTTATGTTTGGATGATTTTGAAGATCAAAAGTCAAGAGTTTTTTCTATTCTAAATCTTCTAAATTGAAGAAATTTCAAAATGTAAACCATCAAAATTATAAACTTTTTAATTGTAAATAAAAAATTAGGAACTCATCAATTTAAAAAATGTACTATTAAAAATTCTATAATTTTAAAGAGTTACAATTGAAAATTCTTGGAAATATAGAATTGAAAATTATTTAATTTACAAGATATATATTTTACAAGTATGAAATTTTAAACTTGTTTTCGAATAGTTTATATTTAGAACGTTTACAATTGAAAACTCTTCATTTTTAAAGATATACAAATAATAATTCTTAAATTTGGATGACGTTGAAGGTCAAAAGTCAAGAATTTTTTATTATAAATCTTCCAAATTGAAGACATTTCAAATGTGAATCATTAAAATTACAAAATTATTAATTTTAAAATTTTAACCTTGCATAATTTTATCTGTAAATTTTCAACATTTAAAATTCTTCACTTTCAAAGATTTAAAATTCAAAATTATACAATTCTGAAAAGTTGCAATTGAAAATTCTTGAACTTTCAAATTATAGAAAATTTGTATAGAAAATTTTATAATTTTTTATTTTATATATATAAAATAAAAAATTATTCAATTTTCAAAATTTATATTTTAAAGGTATGTATTTTTGAACGATTTTTTTTTTGTTCAGAGCAGTTCAGTTTAGAAGATTTAAAATTGAAAATTCAATAATGTTCAAGATTTACAATTTAAGATTAATTAATTTGAGAATCGCAATATTTTATGTATAAGATATTGTGATAAATTGTTTGTATGTATGTTGTGGGCAAAGCCTGAAGTGCTCGCAAACCTAGGATGGACCGGGCGTTCCGCAAATTGCCCGAGCGGTGTCGGGCAATGTACGAAACATTTCTTGACTTCAAGCTTTGCCCAAGGAGTCCTTGGTCAATCTGCGGAGTGCCCCTGTCGCTATGGGCAATGTACGAAATGCCAAAACTATTTTTGATTCTCATTTATTCTACTCACCTTGATTCCTATTTAACTTTCTTAACAAGATTCATGCAAACTGTTAATTTGTATCTCAGTCATAATGATACAAGAGCTATTTCTGATACTGGTGTACTTTGGACTTATGCTGCTATTATAGTATGTATATACCCAGGCGGAAAAATGATATATATATATATAGTGGACAGAATTAGGTATAATTTCCATTTGTTTGATACAAATAATGTTTGAAATAAATGCAAATTATCTGTATTAATTAATTATTTACAAAATATTTATTAAATTGCATGCCAACTCTTAAGCAGATTAAACAAAAAAGGTTTTAAATATTATTCCAGAATGTAAACTTTATTATTAAATTTTTCACCCTCATCTTACAATGTTGATTTATGTATCAAAACTTATAAAATATGCACATACAAATCATTTAAATTCAAATCAAAAATACCGCGTTACAGTCTTGAATTACTTGTTGCAGCAGGGATTAGAGCCATGACACTTTGAATTACATTGCAATTTGAATTTTTTTTACATTTACAAGCGTTAATGATACATTTCTTCGTACAATTACACTCTGCGAATCCTTGAAGACCGAAAAATGACTCTTCACCATTTATTTGTCGTACAGATACGGTTTTGTTCAGAACTTCATTATGACTTAAAAACTTCTTTCACAAACAGCAAATTGATTCCTAGAATATATGTAATGGTCTAATTATACCGTTCTGAGTGCCTACTGTATAAAAACAGTCTTTGCACACCTCCATAATAAATCCATCCAAGTTTCGCGAGTCTCCCTTGCTCCCATCCACGCTAGGAATAGGTATTTTAACCCAAGTTCCGACTTCGATTTCATAATACTTTTTTTAGAGGCTTGCTTCATTTCCTCTGGCTTGTACTGTTAGCCCTTCCACTGCCCTTTTTGTTTAAAGACATGTTGTTCTTATTGAAACAAAGCGTACCACAGAAGTGCAGATCCAACGCCTTCTTTTTCTGTGTCACTTGTGCCGACACCACATATAACATGGACGTTTCTTTGGCACTGGAAAAATTTATGTCCATCTGGAGTTTCGCTGTCACAAATGCAATATACTGGATCGGAAGATTCGTAAGGGAAATCGTCAACGTCCTCCTGTTGGGGAACATTTCGATCCTCTATAGAAATCGAATCACCAACCTTTTGCAATTTGGCTGGTGTTGCGTCGTTGTCTTCATCCAGTACCTTTAAGTAGTCTTCAAAATTATCAAGATCTGGGCCCAAAATTTTCTCCGAATCTTATTCTGTTCGAAGTAACAGCTTCATTGAATCTACTATAAAAAATTCCTTTTTTAGAATGAAGGACAAGTTTTTGCCAGTGTTTACCAGTAACGCGTTAACGGTAACATTACTTTTTTAGTAGCGGCAACGCGTTACTTTTCAAGTGATGTGCTAATACAGTTCTTTTTATATCGTACAAATTTACACGTATAGCATAAAATAACTTTCCAACTCAGAATAAACAAAAACAGTTGTTATAAGCAAATTAATTTTATAATATATCTTTTACTATTATTATGTTTCCTTTAACTTATTTTATAGTAATTTGTATTTAAACTATATATTTGAATTTGATTTTTTTGCATTCCTGGAGGTTAAGAAAGTCTTCTCAAAAGTACTTACCAAACATAGCTTCGAATAGAGTTTGTTGGATTTCTTGAGGAAAAGCATTGTTTTTCCGTAGTTGACAAAATATAAGATCTTTCAGTCCATTTTTTGTAGTTGTTTTCTTCCACCCATGCAACATGCATATTCTCCACATCCTGATTAGCTCTTTTAATACTGTATTGACTCTATGAATCTCTACACTGTTAAAAATGTTTGGAATTCTCCAACACTTCTACAATACAAGCGTAAGGCAAAATTGCAAACACGGTATTGGAATGCCGGAATTGCAATACATGTATTGTAAGTGTCGTAAATCGTGAAGTCACCGTCGAGAATTCCAATACATGTATTGTAGCGTTTATAAGTCGAAAGTTGTGCGCATGCGCTTCATCCGACCCATGTATCGCTGCATGATCCGTTGCATTTGAAAACTACAACATTATGTATTGTAGTGTTACCCTACATTTCGGAAATAAACTTCTAATACATTTAGTGGAAGTTCTATGCGGAAATTTTTAACAGTGTAGGTTTTCCGTGAACTATTGATGAATTCGGATACATTTCTTTCAATGATTCAATGATACGTTTAGACAGCTCTCGCCCATTGTCAGCTTGAAGGACAGAAGGAGTTCCTAACGTACAGAACATGTCGAGTAAACAATACGCCACTTCTTTGAGCCGTTTTCGTCTAAGGGACGAAGCATCACGAATGTTGTTTAAGTGATCTTGATAGTTGAGAATGAATTTGTAATCCCCGTCTTTGCAAGTCTGCATGTCGATTAAATCAACCTGCGCTCTTGCGTTGATCTCTTTAAAAAAAGCGAAGGCTTTATAACCACGCCCTTTTACAGGATGATTTCGTTTTTTTCACATACATATAACACACAGTTTATGGAACGTCTAAATAACTGCTCTGGTAACATTCGCGTATTTAACAGATAAAGCTTTCTCCAATCTAGTTCGACCACCATGAACGCACTCATGGGTACACTGTTGAAAATGTTTGGAATCCTACAACACTTCTACAATAGAAGCGTAAGGCAAAATTGCAAACACGGTATTGGAATGCCGAAATTTCAATACATGTATTGTAAGTGTCGTAAATCGTGAAGTCACCGTCGAGAATTCCAATACATGTATTGTAGCGTTTATAAGTCGAAAATTGTGCGCGTGCGCCTCATGCGACCCATGTATCGTTGCATGATCTGTTGCATTTGAACACTACAACATTATGTATTGTAGCGTTACCCTACATTTTGGAAATTAAATTCCAATATATTTAGTGGAAGTTTTATGCGGAAATTTTTAACAGTGTAGCATTAATAACGTCAAAAAGTTAATCGTTCGTCACATAGTATTTAATGTCAGTTTTCGCTTCACTCATTGACACAATAAAGTTTTTTAACTCCTCCAATACACCTAACATCGTATCGACTGAGGCTTCTGTAATCCAGTGAAGACTTTTTTGTTTTCACTTTAGCTTCTACTACTTCATTGGTTATTTTTATTTATTTTATTTATTGAATCATCCAAAAGTCATAGACCAATTACAGGATTACTTATATGATGAATTACGTAATAATAGTAATAAAAATAATCGTAGGTAAATGAGCTTAGAAATGATTAGTTAAAGAAAATATCAGTAGGGCTGAACATAAGCCTTAATAGCAGTTCGTAGATTAGTTAATGACATATGTATTTTGAAACAGAATTTATAAGAATCATGTTGTCCAATTTACTTTCAATTAAATTTCTTATTCTTTCGTCGAACTTGTCTCTCATATCACAATTCACTTCATTGATTGCACTTCATTGAGTCACTCAATGTTTGTACTCGAAGTTTTCCAGTTGGCTGCTGAACTCAAACCAGGCTGGGTCAACTCTGTACAGGGAAACGGCGAATTTTTAGGACATGGGCGCGGGGACTGAGAGGCATTGAGGGGTGCCATATTAGTTCTTTGGCCCATCGCAGATGGCGCAAACTTTCAACACCAAGGGGTGGGGCGATGTAAAAAGCGCGTGCGCGGCAAATTGTTTGTGTGGTTGTGGCTGTCAAAGTACACATGAATCGAAAAATATACGCGCAATTGGTTAAATTTTTCTAATTTAACTCACTTTCTTTCAATTCATCAACTCAATATCTCGGGAGCAAGTTTTTATTCGTTGTTTGAACACAAAATTGCACTTTTCATTGTTATCCGTAACCGAGCCTGTTTCAATTTCAGGTTCCTGTCACTTTGAAATTGTAAACTTCAACATTCTATTTCTCGGATAATTTGTAGATAATTTTTTTAAATCATACTTTTTTGGGCTCAATTCAGAAACACTTCATCTCGGGTGTGAAGTATTGTTTTATCGCTAAATGGTGCTTTCGATTTTACAGAATATTATTTCAGTCTCCTGAAAAATCCGATTTTGTTGGTTATGTTGTTCTGTACGGCAGTCACACACACACACACACACACACACACACACACACACACACACACAC
>CAKNXH010001240.1:185685-213049 GCA_932178445.1 Andricus quercusramuli | reverse complement strand
AACTTTTTTCATGATTATTACAATTTAGGACCAGAGCCGCCTTTCTTAGTGATTCTTATTTATTATCCCAAATTTTCAACTCGATGTGGTTATTCGTGTGTAAATAAGTTGACAAATAAAAAAAGTGTCGGTAAAGAAGGATTCCGGGCACGTGACCCACTCGTCACATGGCCTTAAATCTAGAATCTTGTAATTATGAATATTTGGCTTAGGAAGTTTTACACTTGGAAGTCATATAATTCAAGATCTAGTTCAAAATAGTCTAATTTCAAACAATTTCAATGCAATCTGACATCAAAAATAGTTTACTTTCAAACTCCTTCAACTTACAATTTTTAAATCTTGAATGGCTAAAAAATCTAATTATTCCATTTAAACGCTTCAAACTCTAAAGTTACTCCACAATTTAGATTTGCAATTCGAAATTGTACAAGTTTTAACGATTTAAATTTGAAAGAGGTAGTGGAGTCGAATAAGGTTTAAACCTCAGAACCCGGGTCCTGTGCTTTTTTTTAAATCAAATTTTCTCGAAAGTTAAAAAAAAAAGATAATGAACTTAAATAAATTGAAGACATTAAGTCTTAGAGCCACCATAATACTATTAAATAATTAAATTTGAAATTATTTCATACAAATTATTATACGAAATGGTCTAATATTTCTCATAAAAATATTGGAACCATTTTTCCCCGAATAAATTCTTATGTTTTTTTGTCAAATTTGACGTACAATGGTTTTGTGAAGCTCTCCACCTGGAATGATTGCTAGAGAGATTGATCAGCGACTAGCGTCGGAGCGATGTCGAGGAAGGAGTGTACTATTTAAATAAGCTTACCCCGATAGGGATTTGGCTTAATTGTATAATAATAATAAATAAAAATATAATAGAAAATTGACATACCACGGCAGGGTCCATTGTGTTTTACGAGAATGGATGCTCCTTGACATTGCCTAGAAATTACTTCACATTGATTTGGATAAGTGACACCGTCGCTTGCGCACACAGGTACATTTGTTTCGCTGATGCCCATTGTGCACTCTTGTATTTTCTTTTTACAGTCTTCCTGTAAATGAAAAGTCTGTAATAATTTATCATTCATATCACACATCGCTAACTGAATCTATGCCATATCGAAAGGCTACAAAGCTATAAGTACTTTGCCCACTGAAAAAAATTTGTTTTTTGACAAGGTAATTTAACACTATTTTTATTTCAAAAAGAATGTATAAAGCGGCTGTTTGTACATTGTGTGTTGGCCCTATCACTATTAACATTAGAGAGTGTTTGACCCTTTAAAAATGAATTATCGTATTTTTTCTTCATTCCGCTAGGCTAACTGCAGAAAAAATTTTTTTTCTTCACATCCGCAAAGGGTTATCAATATTTATACATTTAATATTTTAAGAAATATCTGTTTATTTCCCATTTTCGACTCCTGTGTTTATGAAATTCGAATCGTGAGTCCAAATCTTCACAAACCGTGCATTGTACATGTGTCGCTCTGGGAATAACATTAATACTTCAGGGTTGTTGTGAAGGGATAATATGAGCTTTTTACGGAGTGTTTCACCAAGATTGGTTAAAATATGTTTAACTAAACATAAATAGAAATACAATTATTTTGACTGAAAAGTTGCAAATTAACTGATTAATTCGTAAGAGATACCGTCGTTCCATGTGCTCACCCCCTACCCCCAATCCCCGGGTAAACGCACACGTTCAGAAGCCGGCACCCTGCATTTTTTTATTATCCAGCACCCCCTGAATATGAATCCGAAGAGAAACTGCGTTACACTATTTATGCATGCTCAATGTTACCGACGTACTGCACTATATAATAATCTTCAATTCATATTCATTTACTTTGCCCGCTTGAAGCTTTTTCGGCTCACATCTCGCGTTCTTTATACGCCTGTTGTGTAGCCACGAGAGTGCCACCAATTTGAAACTATTGGGAAGAAATTTGAATTTGAATTCAATATTAACGAAAAATCTGATAGTAAACAATTAATTTTAAACCGTAGATTAACATTCTTTATTTAAATGAATTGATATTCACTGTTTTTTTCACAAACATTGCCCAAATAACTTCGAGATACCCAATAGTTCGCGTGTCAGATGGCGCTTTTGTCAAAGTCACAGAATCATCCTACAAGCGTATTGTCTCTCGAATTTTTGTCTACCACCCAGTTTTACAGGTTATTAATATACGTCAGTTTGACACAATCATTTCTATTTTTTTTTAGGATCATATAAAATTAAATAAGCTTTGGGGAAGTTCCTTCACAGAAAAAACTTAGGGTAAATAGTGTTGCAGGTAATTTCGTATTTTTACCTGTTCGTATTGGTAAAACACAAATATTACCCTCGATGGGCAGAAACTGTCTTTTGTTCTCATTAAAGTTGTCACCACTGTCTTGAAAATTGGAAAGCCACTAGCTTTGAATCGCTGAAGTGAAGTTAGCTGATGGTTGGTGTAACAGGCAAATCGGATGAGTGCGGCTTCATAAAGGCTGTTTTGCCGAATCGTTAGAACTGTCAAAAGTTCAATATGACATTTACAACGCCTACGGGGTAAACAATGAGAATTACTCCCGAACGTAGGTAAACGCAGAATAATGCCCTAGATGTGCGGGTAAAGTTTACCCACATGGGGTAATTTTTGTTGCAGGTAATCTTTACACCGAATTCCGGGTGAAGTTTACACTTAGTTTTTTCTGTGTTAAAAAAGGAACTCTTTATAGCTACAGTTACTTCATGAAAATAGTATAAACTTGTCACATTTCCAGTCACTGATTCAAGTAACCTACGGTTCCTACACGGAGAAAAAAATCGCACTGTTATAGTAGGCTGAGCACTTAATATTACAGCACGGAACTTCATGTGCGAAATTGGTATGAATTCCTCCCAATATTGGCATCAGGTTAGACAATTTTAGCATTAAATGACTCATACCATAAAGAAACTTTGCCTTACTACGGTTGTAAGAAAACCCATCCTTGTACAGTATGAGTACTCTTGCAAAAGCGATGTTAGGCCACGCGTACCGGTGCTTCCTGTGAAGCTAGGATCGTAAGTAGGTGTGGCCTAATATCTCTTTTGTAAGAGTACTCATACTCTAATAGAGTGAGTTCTTTACAAATATAGCAAGGCGAAGTTCGAGCTATTTTCGCGAGGGATAACGGCTTCAAAAGCATTGAATGAAAACTGCGGCAAAATCATGACTAGTTATCTTACTATTATAGCCATATTTTTTCTCCGTGTACAAAGTTCTTTTTTTTATATACGGAAATATATGTTACACATGTGAACAATTATAAGAATTTCCAAAAAGAAATTTACATTTAAAATAACCAAATTGAAACTATTCTAAAAAAAGCATTCGAAATTACGTCATTTTCTAATATACACATAAAATATTGAAGAACCTTTAATGGAAAATATTCATAATTAAAGAATGTTAAATTGCAAATTGTTAAAAATGAAGGAATTTTTCATTTTAAATCTCCACCATTTAACTATTAAAACAACCGTTTAAAATTATACAAATCTTTTAAATTGAATAATCTGCAGTTCTATATTTTCAATTGTAACTCTTCAAAATTGTAGAACTTTGAATTGTAAATCATCGAAATGGAAGAGTTTTTAATTTTGAAAATTCACAATTGAAAATTATGCAAGTTTTAAATTTTATAATTCAAAATTCTGTAATTTTAATGATTTTTATAGGAAATTTCTTCAATTTGGAAGACGTAGATTTGAAAAAATTGACGTTTGATTTCCAAAATCATCCAAATTTATGAATACTTATTTGTACGTCTTTCAAATTCAATAGTTTTTAATTTTGAAAATTTGCAATCAAGAATTATTCAAATTTTATGTTTTATAATTTTAAAAGCTGTAATTTTGATGATTTACCTACGAAGTTTCTTCATTTTCCAAGAGTTAAAAACTTGATTTTTGATCATCTAAATCATCAAAATTTGAGAATTTTAATTGGTAAATTTTTTTTAATTGAATTGTTTTCAATGTAAGTCTTCAAAATTGAACTATTAAGAAAACATTCAAACTACATAATTTAAAATTATACACGTTACAAATTGGAGGATGTTCAATTGCAACTCTTCAAAGCAGACCTTTATCAAAAAGATGTTCAAAATTTTATGACTTATACTATAAAAATTAGTAACTAAACAAGTTGGCGATTTTTTAATTATACACATTTTCAAAATGGTTCAGTGTCGAAAATGGAAGACATCAGTAATAAGACTCAGAATTCCAGAATGTCATTTCAGGAACATCTTATTACGATATGAAATTCCATATTAACTTAAGAATTATTTTATTTGCTTCTAATTCCTGCTAGGAAGGAATGATATATTTAAACAATAGTTACTGATTACTGAACGCCGATTTAAGTTAAATCAAAATTATATGGAAGAGGAAGTAACGTAGCTATTTTAATGTTTATTTTAAATATTGATTATTATATTAATTATATTTTATGGTATTTTAAATTGAAGGATATATTTTTATTCGATAATTATAGGTAACCCAAATAAGAAATGTGTAGTAAACGCGAGTAGCGCGCTATTTTACTAGCATTTAATCATTTGATTTGAAATAAATGAGTATATGTAAAAAATAAATAAGAGGAAATGATACCACCAGGGGATTTATAAAATGCTTTCATATTTTTATTTTTTATTTTCTGTGGATATCTAAGAAAAATGTACTGAGTTTCATATCTATAATTGATATAAATCTTTGCATATTATTTTGTGGTCTATAGTTTTTGGCACAAGAGATTTCAGAATACATATTAGATGAAAGTAAGACTTTATTGGAAATCATTAATCGAGGACAAACTATCATAAATATCGAAAATTCACTAGAGACTAAACATATTTCTGCTATTAAGTGATGATCGTAAATATCGAAACCTAACCATTTATGGTTGCAAATCTATCCATAACATCTTACACTATTTCAGCGGAATCCCGATGTGGCCTGATTCGCTGGAATTTAGGGTCTTCTGTTTTAAAAATAGATCATCTGCCAGTTCAATTTGAATCTTTTAATCCTATAACTGAGAGAATCAAGATCACTCTAACTTTCGGGTTATTATACTGGTTTATTAGCATTTTACATTTCTAATTCTAATTCTAATTAATGAATCTGATTTTCGATTATGTCACTCTCTAAAAGTGAACGCTCTACCTTCCATAGTCAATAGAACTTATTTCTCAACAGTGAACATTTCTAAGTATAAATAACTCCTTGCCACAGTTGGAAATTTTACTAAATCAAAAACGAATATATACTTATTAGGGTGCCCACAAAATGTGTCATTTTAAATTTGGAAATGTTACCGCCGAAATTGTTTCCTGATGGTGAAAAAATACTAACATAAATTTTTTATTATTTTTTAAAAATTGTTTAGAGGTTCTTAAAAAATCATTCACACCTAAAATGTATTTGTTATTCAATCAGGAATAATCCTTAAATTTTTTAAAACACTGAACAAATTTTGAAAATACTATGGCTTGGGGTTTGGAATACGAAAATTGGTAATCTCATTAAAATTAATCGTCTGAAATGGCCCCTAAACATTTTTCCCCCCTAAAATAATATGGGCTGGATTTCCTCTACGATATAAAGAAAATGTTCTAGGTAAGTAATAAATTAGAGATATTTATGCCAGGTAACAGAATCAAATTTTCAATTTTGAAATACACCAAAAATACATATTTTTTACAGTTCAAATATTCCTATTATCGTACTTTAAAATGTATTTTTGCCTATCATATTATATCAAATATTATTTTCAGCAATTCCAAATTCAATGAAATCGACAAGTATAACTATTTTTAATTCATTCGTTTTAATTCGTTTTATTTCATTTGAGATAATTAATTGTAATGAAATTGCAAATTTTCATATTCTATTTGATATTAAAAACACCCCTACTGAAAAAACCCAAATAGAAACCTATGTGAGAACCCATATGGGATCCTTTTTTGAATTCCTGTCTCAAATTACGATGTGAGATGGGATGGGAAATATTTTGTGGGTGCAAAGTCGGCATTCATAACACCCCCCCCCCCCAAATATTGCGTGGCCGTAGCTTTCGTAGAAAACTCATGCGCCCTCCTTAAATATTAATTGCAAACCCATCCATGTAGGATGTTAATATAACATAACCTTAACATAACCTTCATAAAAACCCATGATAAGAACCGATATAGATTCCCATCCTATATTCCTATCTAGATCGTAATTTAAGACAGGAATTCAAAAAAGGATCCCATATGGGTTCCCACATAGGTTCCAATGTAGTTTAATATGTAGGCTTTTTTAAAAGGGACCATCTGACAAGCGAATATATATATATATATATATAATTAAAAACAAAGTTAAACAACCACCGCAGGGTACCACTAAGAGCAACTGCCATCTTGAAAAAATGTCAATAGTCCCCAGTAGAACCGCGGTAAAATACACCTATGGCCACGTCTCACATCCGTGAGATGGGTGGTTACAGGGCACGACGAAATCACAAAGACAGGCCGGCGAAACCCTCGTTTGTCTTGAGGACACGAAGCGACCCATGGATGACAGCTTTCTGCATCCATCTCGCAAGTGCCTTGGCATATTTTTGGTACGCGGGTATGGCTTTAAGGTTACGAATCAGTGATAGTTTCGCACCTCCAAGAGCACCTATCACAAGGACAATTACTTGCACCGAATATTTCGGGTACAGCCATTGCAGCTCTTCTTTAAGGTCTTGATATCTCTCCTCCTTTTCTTTCTCCTTTGCAGTGATGTTGTATTCGGACGGAGCCGAGAATTCGATCACGAATATAGTTCATTTCTCGAAGTCTTGGAGAACAATGTCAGGCCGCGAGTGCGCAAATGAGACTACTGCCCGAAAATCGTAGTTCCAGGCAATTTGGCACTTCCCGTTTCGGACAATTGACTCTATTCACCCTTATATATACTGGAACTTCATATTCTCGACAATTGTTTCTGTTGCGCACTCGAGACCTGACATAGTTCTTCTTGTCTTAGAGAAACGAACCATGTTCGTTATCGAATTTTCTGCTCTCTTAAAATGAACTAGTGAAATCTCACTGATTTCTTAGTACCAGCAGTCATCTGGTCGTACGCCTTGTCGTCTGTCAGCTGGTTAGGTATGGCACTTATCATTTATCGCACTTTTTTGGTAACAGTTGTAAAATTATCTTTTAAAAACCTCACTTTATTCTCACGAAAATAAATCAAGGCCGGAATGCAATATAATGGGATATAATATGTTGTGCCTAATTGTGGAAATACTCGTCGTTATCTCAACGTGTCACGTCGCTTGAAGTCAAACCCAAGTGGCCAGGGATCTCCCACTATCAAGCGAAAGATATTAAATCCCCTACTCATTGCAGCCAGGCGCCAAATATTCATAAAACAAACACTACCTAGTACACAATAAGGTTTTGTTTTCACTCGAGAAATCCCTATATTTTCGGTAGGGCAAGGCCTGACCGGCGACGTACGCGTACCAGACGATTGCAGGTTCATGTCTTGCCCGCGTGGAGCGCTATGTCACTGGTTCAATCTATCATTCAGCGTCATTGGTAGAATCAGTAGCGCTATTTTAGTTGAATCACTTACTGGTTCGCCCAGTCAGAGTGAATAAATCACTGGTTCACCAGTGATAATTCAAAATACTGATTCAACCAGTGTAAATGTCACTGGTTCAGTTTAAGAGAGTGCACCAGCTGACAAAAACGTCACAGCGAAGGAGAAAGAAAAGAAAGAGAGGTATAAAGACCTTATGAGGGAGTTGCGACAGTTATACCACAGTTATATTCTGTTAAGCTAATCGTCCTGATCATCGGCGCTCTTGGAGGTGCCATGGTTTCACTTGTTAATAGCCTGAAAAGCATCGCTGCGTGTCAACAAAATGCTGATACACTTGCCGGGGATAATGCAGAAGGCGATGGTCCTTGGGTCGCTCCGTGTCCTCAGGGTGCACGAGACTTTCGCCGGATCATCGTATTGAATTCGCGCAGACTGTAACCACCCATCTCACGGCCGTGAGACGTGGTTACAGCTGTAAGTTTACCGCGATTTCGCTGGGAGCGGGTGCAATTTTTATTAGCACCCGCTCCCGGCGAAATCCTGCAGTTGTCCTTATGACAGACTTTTAAATATATGCGGCAAGGACGCTCTTATGCGCCATCTTCTAGCGTCTCACTCGCACTTACGCTTCCCTATGACTACCATGAAATTTGACCTTACCGTAAGTGCGAGTGAGACGCTAGTAGATGGCGCATAAGAGCGCCCCTGTCGCACTCATGGATATGACTGCTATGAATTTGGCCTTACTGTATATAGTTAAAAAAACCACCACAGGGTCCTACTGAGAGAAACTGCCATCTAAAAAAAATGTCGATAGTCACGAAATCACAGCGAGTGGCAGGCGAAACCCTCGTGTGTCTTGAGGAAACGAAGCGACCCAAGGATCTCGCAAGTGCCTTGGCATATTTTTGGCACGCGGGTATGGCTTTAAGGTTACGAACCAGTGATACTTTCGCACCTCCGAGAGCACCTATCCCAAGGACAATTACTCGCACCGAATATTTTGAGTACAGTCGTTGCAGCTCTCTTTTAAGGTCATGATACCTCTCCTCTTTTTCTTTCTCCTTTGCAGTGATGTTGTATTCGGACGGAGCCGAGAATTCGATCACGAATATAGTTCGTTTCTCGAAGTCTTGGAGAACAATGTCAGGCCTCGAGTGCGCAACGGAGACTGCTGCCCAAAAATCGCAGTTCCAGAAAATTTGGCACTTCTCGCTTCGGATAATTGACTCTATATCCCTTGGAGCGTTCGGCATGGCAGGGTCGCAACCATCACCGTAAGAGCGACAAAGATGGTAATAAAGTACTCTTAGGGCCGCATTATGTCTATAGATATACGTTGTTCCTGCGTGGGTCGGGCACCCCGAAAGTATGTTGTAACGTTATCGTTTTTCTCTCAAACACCTTACGTTTAATTTTTATTAATTTTACCATCCAACATTGAGTCGAGATCCAATAAGGTCGATTTTACCAAGATTTCTTAGATTTTATTTTCTTTAAACTTGGATCCTATGAAAATATGGGCATTTTCTTATGTTTTAGTTAATAGTGCTGTCGCAATTCAGAATTTTCTTAACAATATTGAAGATTGCCGAAAATTATACATCTGACTTGCCTTTAATATATTTTGTCCAATAACTCGAGACCAATTATACAAACTGGGTCAAGTTTTGGAAGAACATTAAAATTAGCCCTTACCACCCTGTTATTTAAACTAACTAAAAGTGACACCCTAGGAACTGGAATGGGCACACCATTTTCCCCTTGACGAATCTCGATACTTTTTTTTACGTGTAAGCCTTTGAAACGAAAGTAGTTAGCAATTAAAAAATCCTGGCAAATGTAGCTTTCGACGGATCTCAGCTCAACCACGGCTGATGACTCAAAAACTTTGATTCTATTATGATTTCGATTTATTTCATCGAGTTGTAGCAATAAATTGGTGAATTTACATTTTTTTTATTCCACGGACGGTGAGATCACAGAAGCGAAGACAGAATTGCGCCGATTATCGTAATTTTACTGTAGATTCCTGCTTGCAGGATTTCGAACGACCTATCACGCCTGAATAAGCCAATTTTGTTTCCTTTATTAGTTCTCTCATGCAACTACCGAATTTTAATTGCGGCTTAAATAATTTTAGGAGCACTCATGATTTTGCTCAAACTTAATTAATACTATCCTGTAAATTTTCCCTCCCTCTAGAAGGACTGAGCACCAATTTTATTTACTTTTACTTTTATTCTTTTAAATGAAACGCCATTCCGTGCAAACTTGGTGCCATGTTTGTCCTCCAGAATGTTGTTTCATTTTCCTATCTGATATTAATGATTTCTAAAATACAGTTTCTTTTTCTATTCCACTCTTGTTCGTGGAGAATTTTATTTTATAAATGCAAAGTTCTACCTTTGAGAACCAAGTTTATTTTACAAACATAAAGATTTGCTTTTCCCTCGAACAACTCACTGCCAAATTAACTTAATTAATTTCGAGTGGCTATACTGGCATTCTTGAGCTCCCGTATGAGAACGGGTTGAAAAAGAATGGCGATCTTTAAGATCTCCAGCTTTACTCTTAATTAATTTCGCTAAATGAACTTAATTGATTTTTGAGTGTTCACACTGGCATTCTTAAGCTCCCGTATGAGAACGGGTTGAAAAAGAATGGGCGATCCTAAAGATCTCCAGTGTTACTCTTGATCAATTTTGGTTTTTGACAGGTTCCGCGAGGGTTTGGTCCTCAAAGTTTAATAGTTTGTTGTTGTTGTTTTTAAGGGAATTATTCCCGATCAGTAATATCAAACTTATTAAAAGAGTTGTCCTCTGTCCTTCCTATTCATCCAATTACCTGGCTGCTAACGCCCAAAAAGCTCATACGACGCTATCGCGCAAATATTCCCTGGAGTCAAACGCTCGACAAAGTGTTCGGTTGAACCTTCGAGCGCAGACTGGCGATACGAGTGATCCTTGGTAATCACACAGGTCCCGTCGTCGCGGGTCCTCGCATCCCCACTTATCGTACCGGTTGCGCACGCAACCGCACCTGTTTCGCATAGTGTTACATGCGATCTATATAACTCTTTCGCCCAGGAATTCGCAAGTCATTCAGTAGCGTATTTATTTTATTTCTTACCCGCTCTTAAGTAAATTTTATAAGTATAAAATATTTATTTTATACTGAACCGTTTCAATGTGTTCTAGGTACTCAGCGTGTGCCTGACACGCTCTGCACCTATCACTGGGAACTTCTTGACATAAAATGCGGTCACGGTATTCTAAGGTAGAAATAACACCGTCCAGGCATGCGAAAATAAAGCCCTCTGTACCTGAATTGAGCCCTGATGATTTGAGGAAAGCAAACGTTTGCTCCTTCGACAAGGACTGTTTATCACGTTTCTGTGAAAGTTTCCGTGCAAATGCCTGTCGAGTAGCTCTTGGTGAAATTTTCAAACTCTGCTTTCTTCGCTTCGGCTTTTAGACGTGAAGCATCTAGATGGAGTAATGCACTTTCCTCACTTCTGATATTAAGATTCAGGCCAAGGACCCCGGCCGGTTGCTCCGCGGCTTTGTAAAGGAACGCTCCTTCGCCAATCATCTCGTGGTTCCTGGCCATCTTTGGGAGAGGATCTCTGCCATTCCCAACGATTTAAGCTGTACTTAGAACAATTCGGTTATGAAGAGACTGGAGATTCAGAAGTCCGCGCCCGCCTTGACGGCGTGAAATGTATACTCGCGGAACTGACGAATTGATGTGCAAGCTTTTATGCATATGCATGATCTTACGTGTGGTGAAATCAAGGGCCTTAAGCTCGTTCTTCGTCCATTGAACCACCCCAAACGAGTAGAGCAGAACCGGGACGGCAAGCATGTTAGTCGCAGATACCTTGTTCAACGCCGACAGATTGGAAGACCAAATCTGTCGAAGAAGATGCTTGTATCGGCTTCGGAGAGACTCCTTCACTGATTTTAAGTCCTGGATGCCGCTTCGAGGCACGCCCAGGTATGTATAGTTCTCTCCAGTGTTAAGATGTCTAATAACACTTATATCCACAAGCTCAGGGTCCTTGGGAACGCCAGTAATCTTTCCTTTCTTCAGATGAATTTTGGCACACTTGTCCAAACCAAAGTCCATCCCAATCTCTCCTGTGTAGTTCTTGACGATATTTATAGCAGGTTGAAGTTTGTTTTTACCAGAGACATAGATCTTCAGGTAGATAGATAGATAAACGTTTATTTTTCAGCCTGCTGGCCTTAAAAAATTGACTTGCTTACAAATCCATTTTTACAGAATTTTCTCAAAACTAACCCTCAAAAACTAACATCCATCCGTTCCTTATCTCTAAGCCGCACGCTCTTATCGCCTTGCCTTTCTTGCTTCACCTCGCTCGCATGTCCCTACTTTTTCGCATTGCCTCGCTTGCCAACCTCTGTTTTCGCTCTAATACCTACTACTTATCTACTATTTACAATATTTACATGTTACTTATATCTACTTTCTCTCCTATTTACTCTTTGGTCTCTTCATATATCTCCCTTACCATTTCAATTAGGCCTCTCTCTACTCCCCTATCCTCCATCGCCTCCCACAACCTCCCTCTATCCACCGATGGAAACGCGCCTTTGAGATCCACAAAAAACGCATACACTCTCGTCCCCTTCTTCGCTAATTCTCTATCTACCACGTGCTGCAGCCCGTAAATATTGTCGATAGTACTCCTACCCACCCTAAATCCCGCCTGCGTGTCCGGCAATATTCCTTTCGCCTCGACATCCTTCCGCAGTCTCTGTGCCACCACCATCGCGTATACTATATACGCCGTATTCATTAGCGTAATCCCTCTATAATTTTCCTGCCTAACTCTAATATAGATCTTCATGTCATCCATATAAAACACATGAGTGACCTTATGCTCGCGTTGATTAGTATCGCCACAGAGGTATCCAGGAGAATTTCGTAGTGCGAGAGATAGAGGCAGAAGTGTGATGCAAAAAGCAAAGGGCTCATGTTATCACCTTGATAGACTCCCCTCTGGAAGGTGACATTGTTCGTTGTCAGACGATAATTTCTAGATGAGATAGTAAATATAGTTTTCCAAATAGGCATCAATCTCTCTATGCATCTCACAATGTGTGGATGTACCTTCAAGCTTTCTAACAGACAGATGATAAGTCTATGAGAGGTTGAATCGAAAGCTTTCCGGTAGTAAATCCAGGCCATTGACAGGACGCGCTGATTGGCTGCAGCGTCTTTACAGACACACCTGTCAATTAGCAGGTTCTCTGGACAGCTTGCTACACCTTTTTCCGAGCCTCGTTGTTCGTACTTCTCTCGCCATACAGGCTCAATTCGTCGAACGATGCTGTTTTTTAGGACAGCTCTAAAGATCTTATACAGTGTGTTCAAACAAGTTATTGGCCTGTAATTCTCTGGTTTGGACAAGTTGCCTTTTTTCGGTACGAGTATAGTGGGTCCTAACACCAGCCACTGCGGAATGGGCGTCTCCGACTTGAAATATGAGGTGAATATGCGGGCCAAATATTGGTTCATAAAAGTAAACTTCTTCCACCGAAAGTTCTTGATACAATCTGGTCCAGCAGCGGAAAAGTTCTTCGTGCCTCTAAGTGCTTTTTTCACCTCTTCGACAGTGACTCATGGACATTTCTCATCAGATTTCATGAGGTTATCGCAAAACTCCTTGAAGCGGATGATATTGGCAGTATCTTCTTTCAACTGTGTTGAACAACTGTGTTTCAACAAGTGTTTTCGGGATCTATATTTTTTTATTTTATTTTTTTTTCAGGATATATATATATATATATATATATATCGTGACGTGGTATTCTATACCACGCACAAAGGGAGTATTTAATCCCGCCCAATCAACTTAAAGTTTACCTACTCAGGAAACAAGAATCCATTCACTTGCTTTGAATGGGTTTCAAAGTCGTTTGAATAGCGTATCTGTCACTGGAATTCCAGATTGCCGCCGATTGGTTTTTAACCAAATTTTACTCGTTACTATTTTTTTGACAAACTTATAAGCCACAAAAGCCTTCTCATTCTCTAGAACTAAAATAGCAAAAGGAATCTAGTAGCCTTGCGTATGGTTTTTCTCAATCTATCAATAATTTATACATTTTAAAAATCATGTGAAATATGGCAGCTTAACCTGAAAAAAATCGGTCTTATTCAAAAAGAAGTAAACCGATTCAATATGATTTTGCTTTAAATGGACATTGTAGTACATTGCAGATTCAAAACCATTCGAGAAACTGACCAATTCACATAGTCGCAAACCAATTCAGTTTTGGAAATCTCAATCTGAAAATGACAGATACGCAATTCACGGAGTCGCCTTTTCAATGGGTTCTTTTTTCCTGGGTAAAAGTCATAAATAAATTATACCTGGTCGAGCACAGAATCCATTTCTGAATTTGAATAGGACGAGAGCTTCGACACACACTGAGCTTCAAGCGGCGATAGGTATAAAAAAGTGTCGACAAAAACTGAAGGCGGAGATTTGTTTGTACGTGCCCACAGTTTCAAAATCTGTTTGAACGAAAATCTTAGCTGCTCATTTTTTTGAGATATCGCAAAATCATTTTTTGTGCTTTTTTACAGACAGAAGCACATGTAGCGTGCATAACCTTATGTGATTCAATGTGTGTATATGTTGTAAATTTTTTCTCTGAATTCCGCTGTAAATTATGGAAAAGAAGATTTTTAATCCATCAACTGAATACAGTATAAATTCTGTTATCCTGACCCCGATCATCCAGACCGCCGGATTATTTGGAATGAAAATCGGTAGAATTTGATTCGATTTTCGATCGCCGGAGTTCAATTGAGTTCTATTTTCGATCGTCAAGATTTTCCGGATCATTCGGATATTCGACTATCCGGATCATATTCGGTCTCAATGAATTCGGACAATCAAGGCTCAACTGTGATACCACTCTCAGCTTTCCCCAGGACCAACGGCGTGGACGTGGCGGTATATTGGTCCCATTTTTTTTTGTATTTTCCTTATTTTTAATTTATTTTTATTTCTTGATATTTTTTATTGTTTATAGGTTTTTAATTTATTTTAATTTATACTCATCAATTAGATTTATATAATATTTATGTGTGTGAATAAATAGAATTAACAAAGAGGAATTAATGAAAATTTATTTTATTTTTCAATTTAAAGGTGTCATGAAGAAAATTCAACCACCGATTCTTTCAATCTGCTTGAATACGAGGGATCGTGAATCAAATTTATTGTATAATGTGCCCAGAATTTCAAAAATTCTTTATGAATTGACTCGCCCGCTTGCTCTGACCATAGGCCCAAATCATATTTACCTAAAAAATGTAAACAGTGAGCAATGTGATCTAAAAGCACGTGGTTTTTTAATGTTTTAGAAATTCCGATACTCTGAAAAGCTTTATCCAACTCACTTAAGTGTTTATCTAAACCAAGCCCAATCTCTTTAGTGGAAAAACTACAGCTTACAACTTTGTCGATAGCTTTCAGAGCAGAAACGAAAGGCAATAATCGGAGGCAGCCGATGCCCTCATATATTTCTGAATCAAGGAGCTCATCTGCTTTTTAATGAGTTTAATACAGGAATTTCCCTCAAAAATCTGCCCTTGATCATTTTTCGGGATGGCTTTTAGTTCCATTGGCCACTTAAGTGCCTTTTCTTCACCTGCTGGTAGGACTAAGCCGTCCCAAAACAGGTGATTGACGAACCCTTGCAGTATGTGTAATTCAGGTATGATACATTTCTGAATAACATAAACGTTATAATCTTCCTCAAAAAGGGATGAATTAACTGTACTGTGGCAATCTTGAGCGAATTCTTTATCTTTGCCCATGGAAGAAAACCTCTTATAGTCAGCCTTCAAATCTCCATGCGTTTTAATTTCATTCATTCATTATCTATTCATGGAAAATCTTCATCATCACACATATCATCTTTTGGATCCTTCCTAATATCTTCTAATATGGAACCAAAAAATCACCTTGACAACAAATTTGGAAAATTTACATTCTGAAGATGTAAAAAATTGATTTTTTATCAAAACTTTTCTTTCCATGAGCATAAAAAATGAATATGCGATATCTCAAAAAAAATGAACAGCTAAGATTTTCATTCAAACGGATTTTGAAGCTGTGGGCACGTACGAACAAATCCCGCCTTCAGCTTTTGTCGACACTTTTTTTATAACTATCGCAGCTTGAAGCTCAGTGTGGACAGGGGTAGCTTGTTGCCATAAGACAAACCCTTCGACGCCTAGGATTTGTACCTTCCCGCCGCTCCAAACCATCACCAGACTGGGGGGATACTTTTAATGTTTTTAAAAGAAGACATTCACTAATGCCTTCGAACTTCTACTTATTGTGCGAAACCCATGGCCTACGTGCCAAAAATCGTACTCTGCATCGCAGCATTCATTCTGTGTTCGGCCATTGGCGTGAGGCCTATAGCCAGGAAATATTGTTTGGGCGTGAAGCCATTATTGATTGGTAAATAAAGAACTTGAATCGAATGAGGAACCATGTAGAGGTATGTCTTCCTATTTCTCCTTCGTGCAATTCTAAGTGTATTGTCGACGGGATTCAGTGTGGTGGGGACAGTGATAGGTAAAAATGGTAGTAATTAGTCAGGACTAATAATTCCGGAGTGGCATGGCGTTGTCATTAGTGGACCACCATTGTGGAGGGTCGTGGAGTTTAGAGTATTGTAATTGATTTTAAACTGATTTTTATTCTTTACGGGAGTTTCTTGGAATATGTTAGGAATCCATGTCCATGAATAAATGATTCTTTTTGTGACCCGTATCCTGGTCGTATTTACTTCATAATACCACTTTAAGTTTTCTTCCTCGTTCAGCCTATTCCTTACCCTGCCCCTCCTTGTGTTGAGCTAGTGGGGGGATAAGCTGAAAGTAACTATGGGCAGTAAATCAGGTTAAACTAGTTTCATACCTTTTTGGTCGTCTATGGGTTTGACTGATAGACGATGTGACGCCCTTCAGGCATACTAACATCTTTATTTGAAAAACTCAAGTGGCCAATGAACCAGTAGGTGAAAAGTTAAACTGGGGAAACTAAGTGGTCAATAAACTAGTAACGTCATTATTTAATTAACCAAAAAATAAAATAAGTAAAAACAAGGTTATAATATATATATACAGTGGTGTAGTCCTAAAAAAAAGTGGCCTGGCGGTACATACATAGAAACTTTTAAATATATATAAATATATATGTGTGTGTGTGGTATAAATAAGCTTAAAATAAAACACGACTTTTTAATTTTCGATTAATTTTCTCTTTAATATATGTACTTAAAATTAAGATATACAACAATATGTATTGCAAAGTTTGAGATCAGAATCCTTACAAGTTTATACGTAGACAAGATTAGTCAAAACATGTCCATATTTCTCTCTTGTGAAAAATTGTGGCTATTTTCCAATTTCAAAATTATTTATTTTTCAAAGTTCGACATTTTTACCTGCTCACTAACAAAAGTCTTCTAATAGTTCACCGACCACTGGACCACTGTTCTATAGAGTATAGACCATTGCTCCATTTATTGCAAGTACCTGAGTCTCTGAGACTGAGAGAGATGAATTTACGATCCGGGATATCCAGTAATAGTTTACTGTATTCCGGAAATATTGAATATTATACTGTATATTCCATCAATTTCCATAAATATCTGTTCATGGTATTTTGTTGTCCAAAAGTTGGGTTCCATTCTGTCCCTAAAATTAAATTCTCAATATTGTGCAGATGGCACACCGCAGTCTGCCTAGTCCCTCCGCGAATTGACTGAGCGGTGCCAGGCAAAGTCCGAAGTAGCACTTTCACTTCGGACTCTGCCTAGCCAAATCGCGAAGTGCCCGACAGGCTCAGGCAAAGTCCGGAGTGGAAATAAAACCTTTGGGGTTTACTTTTCTCGCTGCACAGTGAGCTGGCTCAATAATTTACAATTAAAAATAGTCTACAGGTCGCAATTGTGAACGGATTTAAACGTTTTTTTTTAGATATGATCAGCAGTATTTTAAGAAAGCTTATGGAGTATATTTATCAATTTTTGTTTCAGTATAATTATTTATTCAACGCAAGTTTTTTTCTCTAAAGGAAATAAAAAATAATCTCGATATGTATCATATTCAATGTAGATGTATTCGGAAAACATAAATAATTGATTTTTAATATTTTTATTGTTCTTTAGTACAAATAATTTACGAATTCAAGCCTTTCCAGGAAAAGCCGATTATTTAAAGCGAATTTACAAACTATATATTCCATACAAGTCACCAGTCTATTATTTGTAATAATTAGATTATTAATAACAATGATAACAACAATTATATAATAATACAATAATAATTAATAATATAAATAAATCAATAATAAATGATTATAAATTCATTATTTGAATATTAATTGTATCATTATTAATATTATTATTAATGAATTAATATAATAATTATTGAAAAAAAAACTAACCAAAAATGCATTCGACATATTTGTTCTGTAACCATCTTAAGCCTGAGACATTAATTGTCAACAATAATATGATATAATAATATCATAACAATAATTGGAAAATAAAAAATCTGTCTTTGATTGAATATCTGGTTTTTAAAAGGTTTATAACAACAATTATTTTAATTATTAAGAGCTTTTAGACACCGAATATCATTTTTAAAAACTAATTCTTAGCAATTACACTTCAAAACAAAATTTCCTTCCAATCTCGTATTAGTTTCGTAACTAATGGCAAATTTTTTCCCCTCTCCCTCCCACTGCCCATTTATTTAGGTACTTTATTTAAAGCGAATTTACAGACTGTAAATTTCATACAAGTCACAAGTCTATTATTTGTAATAATTAGATTATCAATAACAATAATTGTTTACTGTTGATTTATTGGATGAAAAATGATTCAGAATATGTGTCAAATGCTTTCTATCATAAAAGATAACCTATATTTTTTTTTATCTTTTTAGTAAGTAGAGCCAGTAATAGGTGTTTCGTTTATAACATTCGTTATTTATATTTAAAATATTCAATTTGGCTATATCACTCAATGACAAATTTTTTATTTTTCACTAAACCTTAGTATCATTTTTTAAAAAGTAATTGAAGATTTATATAATTGAACATTTCAATTCTTGATAACAAGTTTGTTTAACAAAACACTCATTTCGTGCTTTTTCTCACTGAGTTTTTTTCTAGACAATACTTAGCAAAAGTATATATGCAAATAAAGAGTAAAAATTTATATATTCAGTGAATTAGAGAATAAAAAATTGTATGGAAAAATGTCAGACTTAAAATTTAAATAAATATCAGTAGAGGTGGGGTAATTTAGTTCAGTGAAAGACTACATGTACGAGGTAAAGAAACAATTCATTTGATTTATTGCAACAAGTATTAATTCATTAATAATAATATTAGTAATAATAAAATAATTAATTAAGAATAATTTATTGTTAATTTAATTATATTATTAATTATTATTGTATTAATGATGTATTATTATTGTATTATTATACCATTGTTGTTATCATTGTTATTAATAATCTTATTATTACAAATAATAGAAAGGTGACTTGTATAGAATATATAGTCTGTAAATTCGCTTTAAATAATCGGCTTTTCCTGAAAAGGCTTGAATTCGCAAATTATTTATACTATGGAACAATAAAAATATTAAAAATGAATTATTTATGCTTTCTAAGTACATCTACGTTAAATATGATACATACCGAGATTATTTTTCATTTTCTTTGGAGAAAAAACCTTGCGTTGAATGAATAATTATACTGAAACAAAAATTGATAAATATACTCCATAAGCTTTCTTAAAAATACTGCTGATAATTTCTAAAAAAAAAAACGTTCAAGTCCGTTCACAATTGCGATCTGTAGACTATTTTTAATTGTAAATTCTCGAGCCAGCCCACTGTGCAGCGGGAAAAGTAAACCCTAAAGGTTTTATTTTTACTCCGGACATTACCTGAGCCTGTCGGGCACTTCGCGGAGGGACTAGGCAGACTGCGGTGTGCCAGCACATCGGACTTTGCCTGTAACATATATATATAGTATAGGTATAGTATAGGTATATAGGTAGTATAGTGGTAAGTACTCTTCGGTAGTATAGTGGTAAGTATCCCCGCCTGTCACGCGGGAGACCGGGGTTCGATTCCCCGCCGGAGAGCCATTCGGTTTCGGTTTCGATTCCCTTGGAATAGAACCGAAGGGCATATGACAAAGCCACCGAACGCGTCCTTGGGTTGCGGATAGAGGGTCCCCGTACCAAGGGTTTCTGCTGAATATGGTTACAATAATTAATAAGAAGTCGCGGACAATTGTCCAGGGATGGTCCCGAAGGAATAACCCCTAATCGAAGGTGTAAGAACCGTGCCGAAAGCTGCATGGCACCTGGGTGAGGTGTCTTTAACGGTGACTCTGGGATACCGGGCGACGTTTCAGAGTATCAGCCTTATCCTTGCACGCGGGGCTCTACAAGGATGGACGAACCCTCTCCCTAGGTGCTCGTGGGAACAACAATGAAACCAACAAACCACCAAAATGTTGTAGATGCGGTTCAAACGATCGAACGCGCAGAGCACCCGACAATGGATCGGCAAACAATGCCAATCATCCTAGAGTTCGGGGTGCTGAAAATAATTTAGATGGAAACACGACGTCGAACCGGCGAAACGCCCACATTGAGTGGACGGATCAACTTAAGAATGACGTGCTAGACTGCTAGACAGTTTCTTGCTGACCCATCACGCCTCTTCAGTGATCCCCCTGTTTTTGTAAAAATCTACCCAAGCCCATGGAGGTAGAGACTTTTTGGAGAGAGGTGTACAAGATCCAGAAAACACTAGAGTTGAGAGAAGGTACTGACAATATCATCCGCTTCAAGGAGTTTTGCGACAGCCTCATGAAATCTGAGGAGGAGTGCCCATCAGTCACTGCCGAAGAGGTGAAAAAAGCACTTAGAGACACGAAGAACTTTTCCGGTGCTGGACCAGATTGTATCAAAAACTTTTGGTGTAAGAAGTTTACTTCTAGACACCAACATTTGGCCCGCATATTCACCTCATATTTAAAGTCGGAGACGCCCGTTCCGCAGTGGCTGGTGTTAGGACGCACTATACTCCTACCGAAAAAAGGTAACTTGTCCAAACCAGAGAATTACAAGGCAATAACTTGTTTAAACACACTGTATAAGATCTTTGCAGCTGTCCTAAACAACAGGATTGTTCGACGAATTGAGCCTGTATGGCGAGAGATGTACGAACAACGAGGCTCAAGAAAAAGTGTAGCAGGGTGTCGAGAGAACCTGCTGATTGACAGGTGTGTCTGTAAAGACGCTACAGTCCATCAGCGCGTCCTGTCAATGGCCTGTATTGACTACCGGAAAGCTTTCGATTCAATCTCTCATAGATTTATCATCTGTCTGTTGGAAAGCTTGAAGGTTCATCCACACATAGTGAGATGCATAGAGAGATTGATGCCTCTTTGGAAAATTAGATTTACTATCTCATCTAGGAATCATCGTCTGACGACGAACAAGGTCACCTTCCAGAGGGGCGTCTTTCAAGGGGATAGTATGAGCCCTTTGCTTTTTTGCATCACACTTCTGCCTCTATCTCTCGCACTACGAAATTCTCCTGGATACCTCTGTGGCGACACTAATCAGCTTGAGCATAAGGTCACTCATGTATTTTATATGGATGACCTGAAGATCTATGCCGCTGGTAAAAGCAAACTTCAAACTGCTATAAATATCGTCAAGAACTACACAGGAGAGATTGGGATGGACTTTGGTTTGGACAAGTGTGCCAAAATTCTTTTGAAGAAAGGAAAGATTACTGGCGTTCCCAAGGACCCTGAGCTTGTGGATATAAGTGTTATTAGACATCTTAACACTGGAGAGACCTATACATACCTGGGCGTGCCTCAAAGCCGCATTCAGGACGTAACATCAGTGAAGAAGTCTCTCCGAAGCAGATACAAGCATCTTCTTCGACATATTTGGTCTTCCAATCTGTCGGCGTTGAACAAGGTATCTGCGACTAACATGCTTGCCGTACCAGTTCTACTCTACTCGTTTGGGGTGGATCAATGGACGAAGAACGAGCTTAAGGCCGTTGATGTCACCACGCGTAAGATCATGCATATGCATAAAAGCTTGCATATCAATTCGTCAGTTCCGTGATTATACATTTCACGCCGTCAAGGCGGACTTCTGAATCTCCAGTGTCTTCATAACCGAATTGTTCTAAATACTGCTTACATCGTTGGGAATGGCAGAGCTCCTCTCCTAAAGATGGTCAGGAACCACGAGATGATTGGCGAAGGAGCGTTCCTTTACAAAGCCGCGGAGCAAGCGGCCGGGACCCTTGGCCTGAATTTTAACATCAGAAGTGAGGAAAAAGCATTACTCCATCCACATGCTTCACGTCTAAAAGCCGAAGTAAAGAAAGCAGAGGTTGGAAAATTTCACCAAGAGCTACTCGACAAGCATATGCACGGAAACTTTCACAGAAATGTAGAAAAACAGTCCTTGTCGAAGGAGCAAACTTTTGCTTTCCTCAAATTATCAGGGCTCAATTCAGGTACAGAGGGCTTTATTTTCGCATGCCAGGACGGTGTCACCTCCACCTTAGCATACCGCCACCGCATTTTATGTCGAGAAGTTCCCAGTGATAGGTGCAGAGCGTGTCATGCACACGCTGAGTACCTAGAACACATACTATCGGGGTGTCCGACCCACGCAGGAACAACGTATATCTATAGACATAATGCGGCCCTAAGAGTACTTTATTACCAGCTTTGTCGCTCTTACGGTGATGGTTGCGACCCTGCCATGCCGAACGCTCCAAGGGATATAGTGTCAATTGTCCGAAACGAGAAGTGCCAGATTTTCTGGATCTACGATTTTCGGGCAGCAGTCTTCGTTGCGCACTCGAGGCCTGACATTGTTCTCCAAGACTTCGAGAAACGAACTATATTCGTGATCGAATTCTCGGCTCCATCCGAATACAACATCACTGCAAAGGAGAAAGAAAAAGAGGAGAGATATCAAGACCTTAAAAGAGAGCTGCTTCGACTGTACCCAAAATATTCGGTACGAGTGATTGTTCTTGTGATAGGTGCTCTCGGAGGTGTGAAATTATCGCTGGTTCGTAACCTTAAAGCCATACCCGCGTGCCAAAAATATGCCAAGGCTCTTGCGAGATGGATGCAGAAAGCTGTCATCCTTGGGTCGCTTCGTGTCCTCAAGACACACGAGGGTTTCGCCGGCCTGTCGTTGTGATTTCGTCGTGCCCTGTGACCACCCATCTCACGGATGTGAGACGTGGCCATAGGTGTATTTTACCGCGGTTCTACTGGGGGCCATTGACATTTTTTCAAGATGGCAGTTGCTCTTAGTGGTACCCTGCGGTGGTTGTTTAACTTTGTTTTTAATTATATATATATATGTATGTATATATATCGCGAAGTATTATCTCGAAGTTATTAGATCAATGTTTATGACAAAGATCAGTGAATATCAATTAATTTTAATCATAAATGTTATACTACGGCTTTAAATTAATTATTCACTATAAGATTTCTTCTTAATATTTGATTAAAGTCATTGGGACACAATCGGATCGCCTCTGTTTACCCACGTGGTAGAAAGAGAGATTCGATTGACTTCAAGCATCGTAGTCCCAACCGCCAAGTGTTGGCGTGGGAATGTTGAAAACTGTGTTTTTCGTAGATAGTTAATCTAATATCCATAGAAGTAATTGATTTTCTCTTGAATAACTTCTTCGTCTGTCTGGTTATGAAACTGCGTCGCATGTATTATGCAATTACGCAGAAGTGCGTGCTTAGCACTTGGAAGGTTTTGCGAGTTTTTCTGATGCAAAAAAAAGTAATCTATTTTGGATGCTGCTGTCTTCAAATAGTTAAAGCAAGCGAGAAACAAAGTATTTTGACCGATTATTCAATAGAAAGTTCTCTCTTTTAAACAAGATGGTCAGCGGCCCGCAAACGTTTAAAGTACATAAGCAGGAAACACATTTATCTTAACATGTAACAGCAAACTTTCTTTCTCATTTCCGCTAAATATTTAGTTTACCCTTGTCTCCGTGTTAGAAAAACAGCCCCAAAGTCGATTATATCTTCAGAGTTCACTGTATTATTCATCTGGATGTATCCAATTTTCGGAAGCTTCTTAACTCTACTTCATAAATAATTCTAAACTTGAAGTTTTATTGATTTGAAAGCATCGACATTTAAAACTTGTTTTCAAACTTTAAAATAATTCTGACGTTGGAAGTCTTATAAATCAATAAAGCTTGGAAGCATCATAAATTGGAAACTTTCAAAGTTAAAAAATAAAAATAAAATAGATCGGGAAGCATCCAAGTTTGGAAGTTTGAAAGTTTTATTTATTTGGAAGCATACAAATCTCGAAGTTCTTCACGTGAAAAAAATTCTATCCTTAGAAGATTTAATTGGAATCATTCAAGTTTCAGGGTGTAACATTTTTAACGTAAGATCTTCTATAAACAGAATAAAACAATTTCCTACTAAAATTGAAACATTTCAAATTTATTTATTTCAACGAGAAAAAATTTATTTCTTATCATAAAAGATGAATTAAAAATTTTAAAGTATGAATTTTCAATCAAACAGTTGAATTTTCAGTCAAAACAGATTAATTTTTAACAAGATAGTTTAATTTTCAACCTACAACTATGGACTTTCATTCAAATGGTTGAATTTCCAAACAAATAATGGAATTTTTTAGAAGATCGTTGAACTTTCAACAAAAAAAAAAAAGATAAATTTTCAGTCAAAAGTACGAATTATCTGTCCAAATGGACGAATGTTCAGAAAAAGTAACAAAACAGTGTAATTTTCGATAAAAAAGGTGACTTTTCAACAAAATACTTGAATTGTCAACACTACAGTAGAATGTTTAACCAAATACATGAATTTTCTACCTGAAAAAGTTCATTTTTAACCAAATAGTCGAATTGTCAAACAAACAAAAATTAAATTTCAACGAAAAATAGTTTAATGTTCAAGCTACAAAGTCGAATATTGAAGAAAACAGTTGAACAGTTGAACAGTATAAAAAAAACGAATATGTAACAAAATAGTTAATCTTTCAAACAAAGAGATGATTTTTTCAATAAAATAATGGATCTTCAGCTGGAATAGTTGAATTTTCAATTGAGAAAATCAATTTTCAACAAAAAAGTTAGTTCGTGAAGCGGGCATAGAAACGGGTACGATTAAGATTTTCCCGCCTTTTTATCAAATTTTCAATCCCGTATGTTGGTTTCAAGTTGAATTTGTTATAACTTTTTTAATGTTGACACTAGCAGTTTAAAAACAATTTCTTTTGCCATTTTGAAAATTTTCTGATCCGTATGCTAGTTTTGAGCTAAATTTAAGACAAAGTTGATGATGTTTAGGTCAAAAGGCCTAAATTTTCATGTTTTTGCATAGCAACGTCCCGATAAGTATTTTTCTCAGCGTTCTCACTAGTTTTTCTAGAATCAGAGTACACGCACTCTGATCCGTCGTTTAACCACGCTGCGTTGGAGCTCGCACTTTGGAACATGCGCAGAGACTCGCAGTCGCTTAAGTGGGAGACACAATGGAGTGTGCGTTAAAATACGTGTGGAGGAGAAGCGGCAAAAAATGGAACTTACGGAGCTTGGAGTTAGCGGGAGTGTACTGTATTTCAATTTTTAATCCAAGAAGATGAATTTTCGATGAATAATGTCATAGTAAATATTTCAGCCAAAGAAGATTTTAATTTTAAATCAAAAACAGTTGGATTCAACCAAAAAAGACGATTTTTTCCAAAAATAGTTTAATTTTCAATCCAAAAAGAAAATTTGTATCGAGAAATATATAATCGCCATAAGAGAGAAACTACAAACAAAGAAATAGAAATTAAAATACAAGAAAAATAATTTACTGTCAAGAATTTCATATTAGGGTCGCCGCAAAACTTCATATTCAGAATTCCCAAATTTTTCCTGGACGAAATTTTCATTTACCAGAATATTAATTTTGTAACATTTTTAATACTAGAAGTACCGGGATTTTCTGCCACCTATGGTTACCACGACGGGTCAATTGACCCCTACCTGCGTTGGGTGTCAATGATAGAAGTATGCTATATTCATATCACATCGTTAATATAAGTGGAGAAGAGTAGTGAGTCCTGAAAAAGTACAACAAAAAAGTGAAAATGCTTGCCTACCCCAGCGTAGTCTTACCGACGTCACACAGTGTAACCAAAATCACTTTTTTGTGGACAAAAGACTGTCTACAAACCAATTTTCAATGGATTTTGACGATTTTTTCTTCAAATTGACCGTAAGGCTTTCGGGTATATTGAGTTGGTAGAAGAATTTTGATTTGGCTGAACCAAACATTTTTATTTAACAACAAAATAAACAATATTTGTATCCAAACTTTGCAGATGTACCTTCTTTTGTAAGATCAGCGAATTAACTGAAGAAGAGCTCATGTCAGTGTAATTACTGCCTAGCAATAGTTTTCAGTAGATTAGAGTAAGAAAAAAAATTGTTTATAATGTTCTAAGCAAATTAATGAGAAAAAGCCATTTTTTGTGATTCGCAACGATTAGTTGTTTGAAATTTACAGTTTTTATACAGAATATGAGAGAAATGTATGCCTAATCATCATTATTTAAAAATATCTGCTGCTTGGCAGTATTTTTTAAACAACTTTAATAAGCAAGTACACAGTTTTCGTATGTCACATTGAATTTTCTCCATTTTTTTGCAGAATCGACCAAAAATGTCTTGCTAATGACTTGTTGCTGTCATTTTTTTTCAAATAAACAACAATTGGTAATTATTTGAACAATATTTGTAAACAAATTCACATTTTTAACATTATTCCACAGAAAGGGCCAATGTTTTGCGGAACTGAAGATGTTTTGTAATTAAATATCAGCCAAAACGCGATAAGGGTCAATTGACCCATCCCGGTAACAGACTATAAAAACTCGATTTTTTATTCAAATTGCGCATCCAATATTTCTGAAAATTTTTCGAATACTCTTATTTATAAATACGAAGTGTCTCGTCGTCCCGAAATTCGGGATGACTAGCCCGTTTTCAACATTTGGCTAGTCGTCCCGAAATTCGGGATGACTAGCCCATTTTCAACATTTGGCTAGTCGTCCCGAAAATTATGTATTCTTTTTTATTTCTCTCCTTTTGAGTAAGCTGAAGATTAACAAAACTGCTGTTCATCCCTAATTAAAAATAAATGTTAAAAAACGGATAAAACTAAGAGTTAGGTTATATTTTATAAAGGGTAGTCTTTTAAGCTTTAACGTATACAAATTATTTTATGTATTTGCACTGTGTCATCGCAGTCTCAAGGTCGTTCGAAACTTTCCCATGATTTCCGTGCTCTGATTGGACCTTCCTTTGATGTGATCTATAGACTTTAGACAATAGATACACTTGTTGCCTTTGTATTTAGAATCAATCATTCATTTGTAAAGAATAAAATTCAATAATTATTCGCTCTCGCACTCTAAAACACTTTTCTGTGATCCAAAAATTAATTTAATTAATTCTACAATCATGATTTATCATACAAAATTTATTTAAACATTTAATATTTCCCAAAAAGCAAGTTCTT
>CAKNXH010001240.1:140012-185675 GCA_932178445.1 Andricus quercusramuli | reverse complement strand
CCAAATGGTGAAAATAGTCTAGTCATTTTCAGTAATTTTCGTCTAGTTGAAAGCAGTAAAATTAATTAAGTGCATTATTTTCAGGCCGACTAGACAAATGTTGAAAATAGGCTAGTCGCCCCGAATTTCGGGTTCATTAACATTTTTTGTGATTTTTGTCTAGTTAAAACGAGAAATTTCCTAAAATGCATTATTTTTGGGACGACTAGCCGAATGGAGAAAATAGGATTGCTAATTTTGGTAATTTTGGTCTAATTAAAAACAGTAGAATTTATAAAGTGCATTATTTTCGGGATGACGAGCCAAATGCTAGAAATAGGCTAGTCGTCCCGAATTTCGGGATGACTAGCCAAATGGTAGAAATAGGCAAGTCGTCCCGAATTTCGGGATGACTAGCATTTATCTTGATTTCCGGCTAGTCGTCCCGAAATTCGGGATGACTAGCATTTATCTTGATTTCCGGCTAGTCGTCCCGAAATTCGGGACGACTAGACGCAGCCTTATAAATAATTAAATGTCACGAAACGCCATCTCTCTGCAAGCAACCGTTGTGGAGATTTAGCACTTTAAAAATCAAAAGGGGTCAATTGGCCCAGCCCGGTACTTCTAGTGTTACACAGAATCTTTTGTAAACGAAATAAAAAACTTTCAAATGAAAATTTTTAAATCTATTATCCTTGGTAGTTATTTAAAGCGTCTCTTACAGAAATTCTCTGTTTTTGTAAGACTTTTTTCAAGATCCCTGACTTTTCTCTGGTTTTCAGGTTTTCCCTGAACTACGGCCACCCTGATTTGAAAAAATAAAATTCCAGCGATTTCCAACGAAAGGTGAATAAATGTTTGTTTTTTATTTTCTCAAAACAATGGAAAATGATTGTAGAAAAATTGTAAGAGTAAGGGTGTGAAAATTGAGTGCTTGTAACGGCATCTCGTAAAAGTTGGAAGCGCCTCGCGTGCGATTAGAATCCGTAACGCCGGAAAGTTCGTGCGAATGCAAATGAGTGATTATATATGCGCAATGTGTCAAGAGTTGGCGCCACAACGTGTTTCACCGCGTATATTATGCTTTGCTCTGATCAAGAAAGAGCAAAAAAACTGAAAGATGATTCTTCAGATACTAGAGAGACTGGCTCATGATTATGAGACCTGAGAACTGAGCAGCATCATTAATAAAATATTTTTCGCAGACATGCTTCTATATCTGAACACGAAATTTCGAGCACTTTTTTGCACCTGAAGTAGACAACCTTTCAGATAGCATTTGATTATTCACCTTTATGATTATTGCCTACATTCAAGCTTCTATTGAAAAATGCTTCAACATTCTCAGTTCTTAATTATTTTCTATAACGAGAAGTAGTAAAATTATTATTCTACTTCTCTTATTATTTATTATTAGAAAACTGAAAATTTTTTCTGAAGTCTATATGTTCACCAAAATTCGGTGAGCGTAGACCAAATACTCGTGTCCCAAGACACTTAATTTTCATAATATATAATTTTATAATATAATAAAAACATGTATATTTTAAAAATATATATGAATTAAATATATGCTGGACCGGTCCAGATTGGGACATTATGAAGTTAAGTGATTGTCATTATGTAATATGGACTTTAAATATTTATGTACTTCAGAAAGCGACATCTCGGCGTTATAATTACATGGAGAAATCGATATTCGCTCGGACGCGTATAATCTCATAAAACACATGATTACGTTGATATTCACAAGGACAAGGTGATTAAAACAATAGAGGTTAAAAATATGTATAAAAAGAATAAAAAGAATGAAATTAATTAGATCTTAATATCAACGAATCTTCAAGAATATATAGAAATTGGAAAAATATGCAACCATTGATCTTCAAAATGTCTTAATTACTCTATATCTTTAGAGAGTATAGCAATAAGACGCGCATGAGTACATTTTTCTATCACTGTTTCCTGTATTATTACGAGTAATTTCAATTTAGTACTTCTACAAAATACATAGTGTAAAGAAACTAATAAAATGAAATAAATCAAAAGTTGATTGAATTAATTTCCTTGGATGATTAATCAATCGCTCAATAAATTATAAATTACCGATCATTTGAAACTAACGTCACAAGAGGTCGATATCAGAATCACCAGTAGAACAAGGCTGTATGTAGTCAGGCGAGGAATAAGCTTTAATAAATAATTTTAACTAGTCATTATAAAATTTCTTTAACAATCATCGAAATTATAAAATACTTTATCTAAGAATATAAAGTACAATTTTTAGGAAATTAAAATAATTTTCCCAAATTGCCTGACCATATTGTAGTTTTTTCTACTGAAATTTCTCTGCTGTCAAGTTCCGCCACTATAAGGGCACTTTCACAATGAAAGAGACGGAGAACTGGCTGATCTGCTGATCTGCAATCGTGTGAAAGCGCTTTGAAAGTTCTGATTTTCTTATATCACGGTATAATTTTGAATACCCTAATGAGTTTGATTTCATAAAATTATTTATTTTCATGAAGATAACATTGTACTTGGCCGAGTTTTTGTATACTAGATGTTTTTGGTGTATTTCTACTTTTTTCTATAATATACAACAAATTAACAATGTAGAAAATATTTAGATATTTAATAATCTATAGGGAAAAATAAACTTACAAATGAGTCGTCACCGAACCTCCTGCGACTAATATTTTATAAAATATGAATTTGATAATTAAGGATGCTACTACTTCTCTGAGTAAGCGAAGTATGTAATGAATATTCATTGTTATAAAAAAAGTATATCCACTTTCTCTTTACATTCCAGTCGGCGGGAAATTTTTTCTCCTTCAATAGGTTCCGATATATGGCTTGACAAAGCTTGCCCTTTTTTTGATTTTTGGTTTGATTTTGGATGGAAGCTGACTCGTTTCCATGACAATTAAAAAGACAAAATGTTCTAGCCGTAACAGGTTCAAAGTTACGACCCACAGATGTTGTCTCTCGTGGAGAAAAATAAGATTGAAGAGCTGGATATTCGGTGCACAAATTTTTTAATGATTAGAGCATTTCAGGAATAGATACAGAAGACAAGAGAATGAATGCGTAACTACAAACTAATCATTAAAAATGTTGATTTCTCTTGCATAAAACCTTAACTTTTAATAATTTAAATACTTTAAATACTTACCATCTATACAATTTAGGAACGTTAACCTTTGCAAAAATATTACTGAAGTCTTTCATCAAAAGTTTGTTTTTTCAGGAAAGAATAGAGAGCATAAATTACAAAACTTTCCAACATCAATAATGGAAATCTACATATATATCGTGTCTCAGATGACAGAAGGACGACGTCTTGATCGAAGCGCACAGTCTACAGTGTTCTATTGGGAACTCGGCAGAGTTTGCAGCAGTCCAGTAACTATTCCTGGATAGACCGCATTCAATAATGCTCGAACAGCACCAAACCGAAGCTTGCCTTACATGATACCATGAGGACGTGTAGTCCCTCAAACTTTAGCATCCAGAATACTACCAGATTACAGGAAGGAGCTGACTGCTGCGCTGGAAAGCCATGTTTAATTCTCGGCAACTATACGTTTTTTCATCTAACTCGACTTTTTTTGTTTCAGGAAATAAATGTTCATTGTTTAAAACTTGGCGAATATATGTAACATAAATAATATATAAATAAATTTAAGTTTGTAAAATGAAAAGTGCGACTATGTCAACCCGTCAACACCTGCCACTCTGTGTCCTTGTAAATTATTTGTGGCCGATTTACAAGAATAGTACTGATTCCTGTTCTGGACTGGACACTGTGCAGTGCGCTAGAGGGGTCAGGCCCTCAGCTAACTGAAATCTCTTTGGTTGCCTACAAAGAATTTAATAGCGCAATTATATACCTAAATCAAAAACAATTTAAAACTCGAATTTTTTACAACGCCTGTTCAGTAATGAATACCTCGACTGTAGCAGCACTATAGACCCAATTTTTCAATTTCATTTTTCTCCGTGTTTTTTCCCCGATTTCGCTATAATTACAGTTTTTCGAGAATAGCTCAATCCCAATGCACCCTAAGATAAAAGTAGTTAAAAAGGAAAGAAAGGACATGAAATTTGTTATGAAACTATTTTAAAGAAAGAGAAGAAGAGGCGGAATTAATAGGGAAAGAGGAATAACATTTTATTGATACGCCACGGATATTTCAAGTAAGTTTATCTTTAAAAAGAGCCTTAAAAAAAATTGACACAAACACTTCATCTCAGAGTCTCTACACGCAAAACTAACAAAATACAAGTGGTCTGATATGTACTTTCTTGCCGCTAAAATGTACTTATAAAAGAAATGATTATTTATTTAAGAAAATCAAAAATTAATTTAATTTTCAACAAGAGTTGTCTTTTATAGAATTTATTATCTTTAATAATACAAGATACGCAACACCTAGGGAGGGGAGGTCCAACAAAAAACTACGGCGCGTTACATGGGGGAGTTCAAAAACTACTAATTCCCAATTGTGAATTTTAGTTTCAGTTCATAATTTTTGTAAATGAAGACTCATTACCTGACTACTAATTTGCCAACTCGGTAATACTCGTTCATATTTCAAATTTAAATATAAGTGGTAAACATTATGAAAAATAGTAATATTTATAGAAAATAAATTTATTTGCGAAAAACATGATAAAGTTTAAAACAAGTTGGGTTTCCCATGAAGGAGGGCATAACAAAATTATTATTTGCATAATTTTTGAAGATTTTGGAAGGAAATGATATCTATAGACATTTCAACAAATGAAAACTAAAAAAAAATCGTTCTTTCATTAAAAAAATTATGAAGTAAAACTAAAATTCACAATTAGCGGGCTTCCATATCAGATTTAAAGAGTACGTACTGTGATGTATAGTAGTGCTAGCGTCTGTTGTATGACGCCAGATCTGAAGATGAGATCGATCTCGATGTAATAATGTGGTGTAAGATAAAAGTTCTTTTATAAGGCCGAAGAGGAGCATCGAGACTGGACGACAGGCGAGGTTATTACGAGTGATTTGCATGCTATCGCACGTTCCTTGTGACTAATGTATTGCACTATTAGATGCATAGAGCGCGACAATTGATCGAGTCAAGTCACGGAGCGATGCCTCTGACGCGAGTTAACCCATAGGATCGAGGCTATCAGAAATTATTCCTAATGCACGTGCACGTCAAATATACTTGCTACTCTCTGCACGTTTTAGATCTCACAACTTTGTCCACAGCAATGGGACTCTAATTCCCAATTTAAATCAGTTACATATATGGAAAATAACGCATTTCTTATGCTGAGAGAAATCTGCCTTATATAAATGATAAAGATGGGGGCACTTTGGGTTCTGGATCAGTGCAGAATAATTTTGTAACAGGTTATTCGATCTGGACCCTTATAATAGTACATTCATTAGGCATTTTCACTTAATCGCCAGCTAACATTGCTTCATCAAATGCGATGGCAAGCGATGGCAACAAATGCATGGAACTAAACTTTATTTTTATAAAGCCTCCGGACTAAATGATAATAATAATTTTATTATTTTGTTAAATAGTTATTGAAAAATACTAACTAATTTCCAAATACGTTTATAGTGAAAACATTTTTTACGAAGGTATGAACGAAATAATTGGTATGCGATGGTAGTGTTGTCGACCAGGTTAAAATAATTATAAAAATATTTAAACATTTGTAGATTACTGGTTTACATCTGTTTAAAATTAACAAAATAAGGTTCGGTCTCCTCCTGGAAAGGGAGAAGCGTGTGGCTGGGGTGTCGGTACCGCCGAAATCACTCTCCCCCAGAGAAGGGGTATAAAAATGGGAGTGGGCTGGAAAGGGTGAAGGATGTGACTGGGGAGAGTACCGCCGAACTCCCTCAACCACCGAGAAGGGATATAAAAAACGGGGGGAGTCTTGGAAAGAGAGTTGGGTTTGATTAGGGGTGGGTGCCTGCGAAGTCTATATTCCCCAGAGAAGGGGTGTAAAAACTGGGGGACCCCTGGAAAGGGAGAAGGGACAGGAAACGAGGAAGGAGTGGCTGGGCAGTAGGTGTCGCCGAAATTACTCTCCCCTAGAGAAGGGGTATATAAACGGGGGGAGGGTCTCTTGGAAAAAATATGAATATAATTTAGAACTGTTTGGAATTGATAATAAATCGTTTGGAACCAATTCTTTAGAATTCAATTTAGTACACGATAAAATATGCCGTTAGAGAAAATTAAATTCCGGCAAAATATGCCAGACGAGAGAATTAAAATTTGGAATATTTTGCCGGAACAGAATGCTCGGCCTTTAATGTTTTAGATTCGTATTTTGGTGCAATTGCAGAATAGGGGCGTCACTTCTGTTTTGTCTGAAAAAAAAATTTTTTCGACAATAAAATATTAGAATCTTTAATTGAACGATAAACGAAGCGATTTGACGAGGCAAATTTTAAAAATTATTGTTACTTTTGTTACTACGATGTCTCAAATATGGGTCTGTCATATCAGCTGTCACTTGTGACGGGAGGAAACGAGACGTTGAAAAGGGGAAGGGATTTGACCAATATTATTTTTGTGACCAGTCAAAGGGGTGCCTTCCCGCCCTCATGAGACGTTGGAAAGGGGTAGGGGTTTGACCAATATTATTTTCGTGACCAGTACATTTTTTTTTATTTTTGTGACATACAGGCCGTACGGATGTTTAAAAGCACCTAAAGGAGATTTAAATATGATCAGTCCGATATCGTATGTGCATGAGACTCTCCTTTTTTTGTCGACATAATAGCTTATGTCGGCATAACAAAATATCTAAATACATTTTGATTTATTAAAAAACATTCAATTTCAATTATTTACAGTGATTCCGGCTATACGGATGATTAAAATCACCTAAACGGTGATTTAATATGATCATTCCGATATCATGACAGACCCATATTTGAGACTTTGTAGTAAAAAAAGTAGTAATAGTTTTAAACTTTTGCCTCGTCAAATCGCTTTATTTATCGTTCAATTAAAGATTCTAATAGTTCGTTGCCGAAAAAAAAGTCCAGCCAAAATAGAGGTGACGCCCCTATTCTGCAATCTAACCCATGTTTTTCATAACATATCCTATCGGAATCCATATTTATAAATTATGTAAACTAAAGAAGAAGAAGTCAATTATTTTAACAATAAAAAATCGATATCTCGAAAATTATTCGAGAAGTCAGTTTCTTCCAGAGAAGCGGCATAATAAGCGAGGGGGGTGAGGCTGGAAAGGAGGAAGTGTGTGGCTGGGGTGGGTGTGGCCGAAGTCACTCCACCCCGGAGAAATGATTGCATACAAACTGTGTCGCCACGGATATCGTAATCTCCCCCATTGTAAGTGAAGTGAGCTGGTGATTAAATAAAAATACCTAATATTAGAGATCCTCAAGGGAGAGTTGGGACACGTGGGCGCCTTTTCTGATTGGCAGGGCCAACCAGAATACAGAAGTCCTTCTTGGCACGCACTTTTAAATTTAAATTTATATTCTTTTTCCTTTTAAACAAAATATTTGATAATAAATTATTGTATAGCTGTTTTAAAGTATTGAAAACTCAACTTACGGCATTCTGAAATATTTCTGTTTCAATAAAATAGATGTTACTGTGATTTAGAAATTTTTAAGTGCAAGGATGTTGAATTCAAATTCTAAAATTCAATTTGTACATTTTACTCAATAAATATTAGAACCACATTAGAACTAAATATCTTTTACCTCTATAGGTTAAGTGTGGGTATTACAGCGGGGAAAAAATCAAGACGACTTTTGAAGTTGAAAAACAAGTGTTTGAATGGGAAATTCGTTACGAATTAATTCGTAAAGCAATATTTGGTATTTAATCAATAGAATTCAGTCGTTAAAACGTGAAAAGAAATTAGATTTACGAGAAAAATGCGAATCTAAAAAAAATGTTCCATGTAGATATTACGGCGGGCTGCATGAATTACCGCGCGCCAACTACCGTGGTAACCCAATTACTGCGCTGGTAATACAGCTATTTGATTTAAAGTGAAGTTACCAATAATTTAGGAGATTTAAAGCTTGTCATTATGTTTTATATTTTTGATAACATGGATTAAAAATCACTGAGATGAAAGACACACTGAGACACTGACAGGCATTATCGCACGGGCGACTAAGTAAGGTTAGTTTTGAGGTTATGATATAGCGCCTGTTGACGTCTGAAAAGCCGCGGTAAAACATGCAACAAGGCAAGTCGTGTGCCAAATACGAAGTAATAGGAGATTGAAATTGCAACAAATTAGTTAAAAACATAGTAACTGCAGTTTTTTTATTGATAATAATTAAAAATATATCACATAATAATGTTCTGAATTGTTTCAAAGCATTATATACATTCAAAACATTATAAATAATTATTTATCTCTGACACCGCAATAATAGGAGCATCCACGGTAATACCCACACTTACCCTAATACATCTATAAACAAAAAATAAGTATCATTGTGGAGCGAAAAAGAATGCAGCTACACAGAAAAAAAAAGTCTTAATACAATACCAAATATGGGCTTGTTTTAAGGTGTAACAAAAAGAAGACAGCATTTGCTAAAAACTAGAATAGGATTAAGGCTTTAAAGGAAAGCGATTAAGGTTGAGACGACTTCCGTATTCCGGTTGGCCCTAGTAGAGTGGTGGGGGTTCACGTGTTCAAACTCCCCCTAGAGGATCTCTACTTAATATATACACGGAGAGAAATCTGTTGCGAGTATCGCATCGGACGCTATTGCTCTTGTCGCAAGCGAGTATTCGATGCAGATAATGTAAAAGATGATTGCAATCATCGGTCGGTAACCGTGCTGCCTTAGTACCAAAGTGTCCAATGCGAAAAGGGCATGCGCACTGACGCGCTGAACGCACCAATACTTCCATGCTGAAAACGCATGGAGTAGTCGGTGCGAAAATAGTACCGGTCCCGAGCGATTTTAAGATTTTCGGACTGCGCATGCTTGCGGTTACCATAGGCAACAAGTTGACGCGTTCAGTGTTGTTGTTTGTGGTTGATTCTCGTGGACGGACGATTATGGTCAGTGATTTTTCGTGATATCAGTACGCTGTTTTTATGTGAAAAAATTTGTGTTATTATGAAAGCAAGTGAAAATTATCAACTGTTGCTTGTGTGACATCTCAATAATAATTTTGATCATTATTACCATTCATATGTTGTTAACTCTAATGCTGATAAGCCGAACTTAATTAATATCGAATTTATACTTAAGCTACCGCCTTGTTTGTATTTGAAAAAAATGAGAAAGAGTATGTTGCAACAAGGTAGGACATCTAGAATAATAAAAAATCATGTATGTATGTAAAAAATCATGTATCTAAATATAATAATGTAATATGTTGTTAAATTGTTCTTATATAAAAAGTACTGTATACGCACACAATTGTAATGAAACAAGTTTTTCCTCATTTCATCTTTTTCCCAGTCCTCATAAAAATAAATAATTGCCATCATACATCAAAATACTATTATTTATTATTATTATTATAAATTATTCATATTGACAATTTTCTTGGATTTTTTCGCCGATGGAATATATATTTTTCTCTTATTTATATTTATATTTTTATATATTATTTATATTTCTCTCTATATTTCTTGATTAAATAACAGAAGCGTATTTGGTTAACTGACATAAAAATACAACACGAAAATTACTGCGCCGACTATGCCGGTCTGCGATCTGACAGCACTGCTGTGCAGGAGACTGTATAAATATATATGTACGCTTGTCGCCTATGGTAACCGCAAGCATGCGCAGTTCGAAGATCTTAAAAACGCTCGGGACCGGTACTACTTCCGCACGGACTACTCCTTGCGTTTTCAGTATGGTAGTATTGGTGCGTTCAGCGCATCGGTGTGCATGCCTTCTTCGCATCGCTTTTCAGCGTTATTCCAACTAGAGATTCTCATACCGGAATTGCACGAATCGAGGCGATTTTAGTACGGCACACATGCTACACTTTCCGCAAAGTACGTTCCCATGCAATACTCGCAACAGATTTCTCTCCGTGTAGAAAGCTTCTAAAAGTACATACCTTATTGACTGGTACAACAATTGGGTTCAAACTAAAATTGAATTACGTTTGAAAACTGAAAAATGGCAAATATTTTCAAAATAGAGAAGAATGCTTTTTAGAATCAAGAAAATTCTTGTGAATGTAATAATAAGTTTTATTTGCGTTAAAGAATATTAATATTACTAACTGAATTGTAAATATAAGAAAATAGTAAGCTGTCTTGTAATCTTCATCCCTCGTTATATATAGTTTCTTCTAATTTAAAAAAAAGCATTACAAAACAAAATTTACTTGAAAAATTGGTAAGTTCAGAAAGTTCAAAGAAATTGAGTTCGTAAGACGAATTCTGATTCATTAATCATGTTATATTGATGATCTCCGAATGATATTTGTCATTCTGATTACGGCTGCTGCGCCACTTAGCACCGACTCTCGAGGTTGAAATAACAAATGAATTAGGGACTAGGTCAGTTTTCTAGTTTATTAATCAACTTTGATTTAGACATTTTTTTCAATTATTTAGAGCTTGTAATTTTAATATAGACTACATTCAATACATGCGCCCAAATACAATAAATTAAAATGGAAATAATTTGCCTAGTACAAAGTGAAGGGTGAAGCGGCATAAGTATCAAAGGGCCAATAAAAAAATTATATACATATTTCTATACGAAAGGCCAAATGGGTGGTTTGCTCACTGCGAGTGCTGTACCTTGACACGAGCGGCGAGCACTCGCCAGGAGGCCTCGTGTATCGCATAATATTTTTCTTTACAAATAGCAGAGCAAACCCTAATATTGTCTACCATTTACAAACATCGAATATACTAGAACGACAAATGACTAATCCACCTTCACCCAGAACGATGTTTACATATAAGTCCTTAGTGACATGTAGTGAGCAAAATTTTTTGGTATCCATGGACAGTATTTTGCTCAACGGTGAAAGCATTTTGTTAACCGATGTTGGAGATTTTCCCATCGACTTCCCACACGATGCGGAATCGATCTTTTTCGATGTCTGTAAATGGTGGCTAATCGAGGGTTATGCATGTATGTGTGAAGAAAAGTTTGTTAGGAAAGCAAAAAAAAAAATACCTCCTCAAAAATCGAATGTATTCTTTTTTAACACATGAGAAAGCAATTTCAAGAGTTTATAGATCCTCAAAGATTGCTTGTGGGGAGAACAGCCTAAGTGCCATGGTAAACATTTTTTAACCGTTTTTTTTATACTCTAACTCATACTAGCCTCTACTTGCACGCAACGATGCGTACATACCCAGGAAACGAAAATCCATTCACTTGCTTTGAATGAGTTTCGAAGTCGTTTGAATAGCGTATCTGTCACTGGAATTCCAGATTGCCACCGATTGGTTTTTAACAGAATTTTACTTGCTATAATTTTTTTGACAGACTTATAAGACACAAAAGCCTTCACATTCTCTAGAACTAAAACAGCAAAAGGAATCTAGTAGCCTTGTATATGATTGTTCTTAATCTATCAATGATTTATAAATTTTAAAAAATATGTGAAATATGGCAGCGTAACCTGAAAAAAATCGGTCTCATTCAAAAACAAGTAAACCGATTCAATATAACTTTGCTTGAAATGGACATTGTAGTACATTGCAGATTCAAAACCATTCCAGAAACTGACCGATTCACATAGTCACAAACCAATTCAGTTTTAAAAATCTCAATCTGCAAATGACAGATACGCAATTCACGGAGTCGTCTTTTCAATGGGTTCATTTTTCCTGGGTATAAGAGTGCACATACAACATTAACACTAATTAACTTTTAGCACTATTTTTAGCTAAAGAAAGACGACCCTATAATAGTGTTGTATTCGCATTAGTTTTTTTATATCCTGCTGTAACAGCTGTACACTCAATATAAAGAAAGTGATTAAACCTTGCAGGATTAGTAAGATCCCGAAAATTTCTGTAAGATACACTCAACTTTCTAAAATTCAATGCAGAATTTAAAAAAATAACCAACTCCATTATATTTTCAAAAAGTGAGAAAACGGAATCAAATAAGATAACATGTATACGTGGCAATAAACTTTATTATAATAATATTAATTTTATAAGCAAAACTTACATTTTTGTATGAAAAATTTATATTTTATATTCTAATATGAATGTACACCCAACCAGAGTACGCACTTAATTCACAATATTAAAATCCATTTTTTATTTTAATTTTTATATTACTTAACCTTTACAAATTTGAACATGTAAATTTAAATATCCTAAATACTTGATTAATTTAATGAATAATTTTCCCCTTGTATACGGGTTTAATTGAGGATTATTCTACTATGGTTAAATTTAGAATTTTATTAATAATTATTAATTATATATGGTATTTAAGCAGTTACTGATGAGAAAGATTTATAGAAAGTATTAGCGAAGTTTTTGAAAGGGAAGATGTGTAAATTTCCGTGTTTTAACGTTTGTTAAATACTTTGTTGCTTTATTTCAGTTTGTACGCATTTATAGTAATTTGTTGTACATATAATAAAATATTTGGTATAAGCGACCCAGAAAACTTCTTATAACCGGCTTTTTTTGATGATTTTTTTATTTTCATAGTCTCGTCAAAGAAGGTATTAGATATGTGTACATTTTGCCCCCCCCCCCCCCGTTTTGATCAAATGTCCACGTTTTGAGACCTTCGGAACCCGAAAAATAGGTTTTGGCAAATGTGTTTGTGAACACGATAACTTTGAAAAAATTAATCTATTAGATTCGCCTTTGATACACTTTTTAAGTGTCAGAAACTGAAAGTCAAAATCGTAAGTCAGCTATTTTGGATAAATATTCAAAAAGTTAGAGCATTTTGAACATTTGTTAGACCATTTTTTTCAAGATTTAAAAAGCCGAACAACGCACGATATGAAAAAAAGTCAAGAGAAGGAAACGTTAATTTTTGAAAGCCCTACAATATTTATACAACTTTTTGAATTTCCTTAGAGAACGAAAATTCAAATTTTAATCGCACAAAAAATAATTTAAAATAAAAAATTTCATTTTTCGGATCAACTATGCAAGATAGAAAAAAAAGATGAGGAGACAAAAATTGTGCACTCAAAAAAGATGTACGAATTTCTTATTGGTCGTTTTTTGATAGAACGCGTAGTTTTTATTTTAATCATAAAAAACCGCATTAAAAAAAAAAAATTTGGACGAACGACAAAAGCTAAGAAAAAAATAAATTGACAAAATTTTTTTCACCGAAAGAAGAGCTACAAATTTGTTATTAATCGTTTTTTGATAGGATAGGTAGTTTTATTATAATCGTGAAAAATAACGCTCAAAATAAAAAAATTTAATTTTTGGAAAAACGACGCAAGGTACGAAAAAAAATTGATAGACAAAAGTTGTTCACCCAAACAAGATCTATAAATTTGTTATTAATCAGTTTTTTAATGGAACGCGTAGTTTTTGTTTTATTCATAAAAACGACATTAGAAGTTAAAAATGAATTTTGTTGGACAAACGAGACAAGCTACGAAAAAAGACGAATAGACAAAAATTGCGCACCCAAAAAAGATCCACAAATTTTGTATTAATCACTTTTTGATAGTTCGCGTAGGTTTTGTTTTGATCATAAAAAATAAAAGCAAACAAATTTTTTTTTAATTGTTGAAAAGGACATAAGGGAAAACATGAATAGACAATAGTTGTTCGCCCAAAAAAGATCTACAAATTTTGTATTAATTAAATTTTGGTAGGATGCGTATTTTTGGTTCGAATCGTAATAATATGAATTTATTAAAATGACACATTTTCTAGGGTAGCTGAGAATAAGAATTAATACAGAATAAAGTAAAAATATTAAAGTAATCATGAAAAATAAAATTTGTACTTTATTTTGCAATATCTGATTAAGCAGTCCCAGACCGAGGTACAGAAACAAATGTAATATACATTTGATACAATAGAGTTAAACTCAATGTAGAAAAGTTCGCACTTTGGACTAAATCGAGTGCGAAGCACGTGATACGTGATGAAAATGTTTTCGTTAAAGTCGAAGAAGCTTTAACAAAGGAGAATTCAGAATCACCAAATGACAGTTGCCGCGCACCCCAGGCGCGCTCAGACAGCCGGCGCAGCGGGCAGATTTTTTTGGTGTAAAATGGTCCCATGTTTCGGGTCCGCAATTTCAAATGTGGTATTTTTCTAACAAAATTTTAATGCAAATTTCATGATTTCCTTTGATGAAATAGTTCACCTTTTTACTTCCGCCATTTCAAATTTTGAATTTTTTATACATATGATATCCATGATTAGCTAACTCAAAAATCTCTGATAACCGATTATTATATAAAAGCCAAAGCTACTGAGTAAAAATGTCCGCCATTTTTCATAGGTACGCCATTTCGAATACCTTATTTTTAGTACGAAATTCGTAATCAGCCATTTTGAAATTCAAATTCATAATGAAACAAAAAACCCCGATAATAAATTTGTATGCAAATTCCATATTCTTATTATGAATCTGTCCGTCATTTTGCATCCGCATATGCCTTGCATGTACTGCCTTTTCGTTACATTGACATTTACATTTGGGCATGATAATAAGCCAATCATAAAAAACCGTGCTCCGTATTAATATATCATACAGCACTTTCATTTCACTTCAATGGAAAATAAATATTTTTGCACTGTCAGATTAAAGTTTATGGTAGCAATTATTAAAAATATCTAATAAAACAGGGTGTCCCAGACTCAAGTGTCCAGACTTATATAGCCGCATAAAAATAAAAAAAATAAATCTAAAATTCCTTTTCCAAAAATCAGTTAAAGTTTTAGTTTTTGTGTTATAGAATATTCAAGCTGGTCCAATCAGAAGCGCCGTATAAACAGTCGTGTGTGCGTGAACGGGATTCCAACGTAGTATTCTCTCATCTGTAACCCCCCACCTCTACGCTCGCTTGGATAACACTGCGCTGAAATACCGTTCACGCACACACAGCTGTTTATACAGCGCTCCTGATTGGTCCAGTTTAAATATTTTATAACTTGAAAACTGAAACTTCAACTGATTTTTGGAAAAGGAATTTTCAATTTATTTTCTATATTTTTATACGGCTATATAAGTCCGGACAATTGAGTCTCATAAAAATTCCCTTTTAAAAACATTCTTTCTATGTGAAATCTCATGCATTCATATGAAAACTTTTCTTTTACATAAATTCAAAAATAATTTTTCATCATAATTATAACTTTAAAAAAGATATTATCAATAAGAAAGGTTACATGTATGAAGGATATTTTGATGTGGATGATGACAGGTTGAGCACATTTTATTTTTTAATGCACATTGTACATGCCAAGATCTTAGATTTCATAGACCTCCGAAGACAATCCTACCATTCAAAAATATTGCAGAATTATTATGAGAAGTTGTAGGCTCCGGAAACTTCGATCATGATTCCTTAAAGAAACCATTCCCAAAGCTACTGGAACGTGTACGTCATCCGCTTCTGCTCCTTCTGTCCTAGAAGGTAAGCAAGAGCGGGAAATTTACGCGTGATAACATCGGGCAACACTGTTCCTTGGAGTCAGGTCTCTAGGCGCGGATGACCTTACGCGGCAGACAAGACAGTTGGAGATGAAGTTTCACCTCTGGATACTTTTTTAGAGCTACCAATATTTGTAGAATTTAAGAGGAACAGCGTTGACGGACCAGATGGAGTGATCCCAGGAGAACAGCCTTTTGCATCCGGTTCGCGATGAAATGAGCATGACGCTGGCAAGCCGGAATCTTGTTGAGTTGGCTAATAAACGAAGCTTTCATACCTCCAAGGCAGCCGATTATGAGAATTATAAGATGGACTTTGTAGCCTTGGTACAGCCTACTCAGCTCGAAAAGAAGTGCTTGATATTTCGCCCGTTTTTCTCCCTCCTTTGCCGTGATATTACCATCGGCTGGTGCCGAGAATTCAATCACATAAATGATCTTGTTCTTCAGATCTTGAAGGACAATGTCAGGCTTCGTAGCACTGATACGTTGAGTGGTGGAGAATGAGAAATTCCAGTAGATCTTACACTGATCATTCTCCACAACTGACTCGAGTTCCCCCTGGGCGTATGGCAAGACGGGCAACAGATCAACACCATAGAAATGCCTAAGATGCTAATATATCACTTTTAGAGCTGCATTGTGTCTCTCTATGTACGCGCAGCGTGCATATTTAGAGCATCCACTGAGAACATGTCCAAGTGTTTCGGGCTCTTGCTTGCACGCTCGGCAGTTGGTATCGCGCACAGGTATATTCATTATGCGCTCGCGGTAAACTAAGGTGTCTATGACGCCGTCTTGACAGGCAAAAAGAAATCCCTCGGTCTCCGATCTCAATCCAGCAGACTTGAGAAACATGTTGGACAGACCCATCGAGAGCTCTTCTCTACGTAGGATGCCGTAGAACTTACCATGGAGGGGTTTCTCAGCATGTTCTCTTAGTAGGAGCGTATGTTCTGCTTCCTGTATACGACTCTTGAGCACCAGAGGTGTTAGTGATGCTAGGCCATGTGTAATGTCACTGAAATCGCCCTATCTGCTGCATGGTATAGAAACACCGCAGCATTGGCGACTTCATGTTGATGTACGAGTCGCATAAAGGAATCCATGCTTTTTAGAACTGAGCAGGCTGTAGCCAGAACTGTTCTTCGATGAAGACACTCTAAGCTTAGCAATCCTCTACCCCCTTTATCGCGAGGAAGATATATTCAAGGTACGGAAGATCTAGGATGAAGACTTCGTTGTATTGTCATCATTTTGCGTGTGCTTCGATCAAGTTGTTTTAACTCATCGACGTTCCATTTTACTGCACCAAACGTGTAGAGCAGTATAGGAACGGCCAGCATATTGGCCGCCCGGATCTTATTCTTTCCAGATAATTCGGAAGCCCAAATTTTTCTGAGAATTTGGCGATACCTTTTTCCAAGGGCCGTTTTCAAGTTATGCACATTTTGGGTTTTCGCTTGCGGTATTCCAAGATATGTATATGTTTCTCCAATACCAAGATGTTGAATGGTATTTCCGCCTATGAGTTGAACATCCTGATCGTCACTGGATGATGTAGTTTCTAGTCTTCCTTGGTGTAGGTGGACGCAAGCACACTTGTCCAGTCCGAAGCTCATGCCAATCGCTTTAGAATACCTATTTACCGCATCTACAAGGATGTTAAGGTCCTTTTTTGAGGAAGCGAAGAGATTAAGGTCGTCCATGTATAAAAGGTGGTTGAACTTATATTCTCTTCTGTTCGGCGGGCCACATAGGTATCCAGAGCTTTTGCCTCGGAGCACAATAGATAGAGGCAAGAGGGAGATGCAGAAAAGTATCGGACTTAGAGAGTCTTCTTGAAAGACGCCCCTCTTATATGTGACAAAGCTTGTAGTCACTTGTCTTTTGTCAGATGTTACGACCAATCTTGTCCGCCACAAGAGCATAAGCTCTTTTATGCATCTCACTATTTTTGGATGCACCTCCATGCACTCAAGGAGCTTGATCAGTAGCTCATGGTTCGTGTTATCGAATGCCTTACGGTAATCAACCCAAGCCATGGACAGATTGCGTCGATACCTGATCGAGTCCTGGGTAATACACCTGTCTATTAACAGGTTCTCCCTGCAACCTGCCAGCCCTCTCTTGCATCCACGTTGTTCGACTATTACACTCCATACCGGCTCGATAGATGTCAATATCCTTTCTTTGAGGATGCCAGTGAATAGCTTGTAGCTGGTTTTTGAACAAGCTATGGGCCTGTAGTTCTTTGGACATGACAAATCTCCGGCCTTAGGGATCAATACCGTGCGTCCTTCCACTAGCCACTGCGGGACGGGTTGTTCTCCGTTTAAGAAAGTAGTAAATATACGAGCTAGATGTTGGTGCGTAGAAGTAAACTTCTTCCACCAAAAGTTGTTGATTTTATCTGGCCCTGGCGCCGAAAAGTTCTCAGTTCTAGCTATAACTTTCTTCACTTCTTCAGCAGTAATTAGTGGACACTCTTCCTCTGGATCTTGTAACCTTTGCCTTTGGCAAAAGTTACGAAAGAGTGATATATCAGAAGCGTCTTTATTTAGCTGATAAGTATCTCCATATACTTGCTCCCAGAAGACTTGAATCTCTTCTCGACTAGGCGGATTTTTAACTACACATGACGCTTTATTGAACAGACGGGAAGGATTAGTAGAAAAGGTGGAATTTTGCTGAATCCGCTTAACTCGCCGTTCAAGGCGCTGTTTTGCTGTTGAAAGAGATCTTACTTTTTGCGTCTAGTGCTGCTTGATGGTCGACAGTTTACACTTGTTCAGCGTGTGATTTGCTTTCCTCAAGTTTCGAGCAAGTGCTTATTATTATTATTATTATACCATTATGCCATTTCCCTTTCGGGGTAGGCGTGACTTGCTCGGTTGGAAAGTATTGGGCTAGGTATATAGGTGTTAAGTAGGTCGTTATATGGTATAAGGTAGATAGGTATATAGGTGTTAGGTATATATGTTTTAGATTGATCTGGAGTTTTCGTGTTATTTATTCAAATGACACGTTCACTCCGCAACACTGCTCCGACCCAGGTTGCTGATCAATCTCTCTAGCGATCACCCCAAGTGAGCAGCCTCACAAAATTGTTATGTACGGTTCCCAACTTGGACCCATTAGTATCCAAGGTCTTTGTTTCAGGCATCATTCACTCTATTGTCACTCTGTTTATAAACTATTTGTCGCTACACTTTCCTGTCCTGGCATACTACTCTAGCTTCCTTCACGTCCATGCATTTTTCTATGCAAGCTCTTATGTTCCTATGACTTCTTATGTCTCTTCGGATTAATGTCTCATTCACAGATTCTAACCATTCTTTCGGCGGTCTACCTCTGGGCATTCTGTTATTTACTTTACCTTTATATACTTGCTTCGTCAGTCGTTCATCTTTCATTCTTTCAAGATGTCCGAACCATCTTAACTGATTTCTTTCCCATATGTCAACTAGTGTCTCTCCTGTACCATATTCTTTGAGGATTGTCTCGTTTCGGAATTTGTCCATCAGTGTTTTTCCGCATATTGTGCGCAGAGGTTTCATGCCGATCGCGTTGATTTTACTCCTGTCCTTTTCTGGACACGTCCATGTCTCGCTACCGTATAGTACAGTCGGTACGAATATGGAATTATGTATGGCCATTTTAGCTTTTTTTGATATGTTTTTATTTGTGAGCATGGACCCTGATCTACCGATAACCTGTTTACCCTTATTTATGCGCCTATAAAACGACATTTCCACAATTTTCCAATTTTGTACTGGTCACAAAAAAGCAATACTATCACACAGCGAATTTTATTTTGTAATGCACATCTGCATGTTAAGACCTTCACTTTGAGCCAACTTCGAAGAAAATCGAACTAAAAGAAAATATTCCAGCATACGAGCATACTGATCTAAAGAAGCGAAAATTCCTCATTTTTATTGTTTTTTTAACAACTGATCACAAGAACGCAATACTATGACATCGAAAATTCTAATTTCCAATGCACATCTACATATCAAGACTTTCCATTTGAGACATCCAAGAATAAAATTGGACTAATAGAAAAGCTTCCAGCGTATAGTGGCCGGGCTAAGAAACGAAATTTCTTCATTTTGCTTATTTTTCAACTTCTGACAAAAAAAAACAAAAAGCAAATTTTAATTTTGAATGAACATCTACATGTCAAAACCTTCATTTTCAGTCATTTTCATAGGTCACCGACCTAAAAGAAAAGTTTCGAATTCGAATTCGAAAAATTAAGAATGAAAAAATTGAGCTTATAAAGTCGAAAATTTCCATTCACCAAGAATAAATATACTAATTCTATCCGGTTTTCAGGAAATATCAATAAATTCAGAAAAGTAGGAAGCCCAAACATAAGAAGTTACAGTGTTAGAAAAATCTGTATTAAATTTAATACAAATGTATATGAAGTCATGTGCATACTCGGGAGTTGAAATTTAATATACATTATTAGAATATGAATAGCTGTTTACACAGGTCAGGATAGCAGTGTGCTTGAAAACTCAGTGCTTTCATTACTTCAAATCTTATCAAATATTTGAAACTAAAGTAATAATCTAGAATTCGTTGATTGCATTGCTTTTTATGATTGAAGTGCAACGTACATGTGGAACTCTTTCCAAAATTTGCCCTGAATGGTAGATATTTAATGTGAATACAGTTGATTGTAGGTTAGATCTGTCATTTATTTACGTAATTGAACTTTTCGACTCAAAATCCAATTTTATTTTTGATTAATTGTAAGAAGGTATCATGCTTTATTATTAAAAATCGAAAATTACTGTTATTCTTAATTATTTTGATTTTGTGTAAAATGGAATCGTCTGAGCGATTATCATGAATGTACATGAAACTTAATAAAGACGTACCTAAATAGCGATTGCATATGCTTAATATGTTATATTTAATATACATTGGTATTTTAAATTTAACCGCAATTAAAAAAAAATTACCCGCAATCGATAATATAATAATAAATTATTAATATTAATTATATTAATATTAATATTATATAATATTATAATATTAATAATAATATTAAAATAATAATATTAATATTAATTATATTAATATAAATATATTAATATAATAATAATTTGATTTTAGTGATGACCGTCTGTAGACGGTCTTAAGTGATTAAGGGTTAACACTATTTTTAACAGTGTAGGCTTTTTTGCATTTTTCAATATAAGTAACAAATTAATTTTTTTAAATCAATCGCGACAGACGTCTCTGAAATTTAATAAGCTTCAATTAAAAAAAAAAAAATGTAATCGCTTACGAAATACGACCTCTAGAACTTTTGGAACCAAAAATTCCACAATACTTTAGCTGTTATGAATGTCGACACGTTTCCCATTACGAACTTCCGGTGCGAATTTAAACTTATCACTTCACCACATAATGTGCGATAGAATTTTAAGAAATTTTTAAGTAAAAAAAACGACTTTTAAAAAAGATGGCACTTTGGATCTTAGGGGTCGTGCATAAATTACGTAACACTTTTTGGTGGCGGGTGGGGGGGGGGTCTAGCTTAGCGTTACATACGGCTCACATCCGACCCACCCGCCCCCCCCAAAGCGTCACCGCCGAGGGGGGGGGGGGTCAAAATTGTCGGAAAATTGCCTTACGTAATTTGTGCACGACCCCTTATGCACTTTTATCCAATCCTGATGCACTCAGAAAAAAAATATTTGATTGACCTAACCATTTTTTTTGGTTGAATCAACCAAATACTCCAACTACCAAAAGATTTTGTTGAAACCACCAAAAAATTGAGTTGGGTCAACCACATATTTTGTTGTCCATATAATAACCAAATTCTATGGTTGAACGAACAAAAATATTGTTGATTCAACCAAATCGTTTTCTCAGTGTGTCGTTTAATTTTAAAGAATTAAAAGTGTAAGAATAATTAAAAATTTCACAATTATATAAAAAGTTTCTTTAATCGTTAAAAGTTTAATAAATTCTAATTTATCAATCATCAATACAAATTCTTGAAAATTTACCAATATTTGTAATTGAAGATTTCAGTAAAATTGTGCTATTATTTTCTGAAGTTATTGAGCTTCAAAAAGTACCTATTAGGCCCAATTCGACAGTTATTATATTTTCACATTCAAGCTTTAAAAGTAAACAGTCTTCAATTTTAGGCATTAAAGAGTAAACCATTTTAAAATAAAGCATTCAAAACTGCATATTTGAAAACTTGAAAATATTCTTAATTAATTATCATTTCGCGGCTTATTGAAAACTCACACCTTTAAAATACCGTAATTTCGAATTGAAACCCAAGGAATTCAGAGTTAAAAAATAAATTATGTGTCATTTTCATTTTCATAATGTACAGTTATTTTATGCTTTTCCGAAATTTTTAAATAAAGGGTGGTAGTACAGAATAAATAGATAGGCAACATTTTGATCGAAAATGGATTTATTGTATAAGAAATTCTTTAAAAATCAAATACGCATTTTAACGTTGTAATATTTTTTTCAACCTACTAACATAGATATTTCTTGAAATTATAATCATTTAATTAAAACAAAATGAAGTTCCTAGTTTTTTTCGGATTTTTAGCAAAAAATGTCTGTCATATTGTGATATTACGATAATCACTTTTGATTTTTTCGGAATAGAATGATTTTTTTTATCAAACATTTGTATACTCATTTAGCATCCCCATAACCTAGGAACAAGATTTTACTTTTAAATTAAATTAATTAAATTTTTGATCGAAATTCTCAGCTAAGCCAGCTCCCATTTGTGGTCAATGTCACTTTGAAATTATCAACTTCCACATTTATTTCCTCGAAACTGTGGATAACTTCTTGTGATCAAACTTTCTCGGTCTCAATTCAGCAACACTTCAGCTCAAAAATGGATTCTTGTTTCATCTTTAAATGATGATTTCGATTTTGCAGAATGTTTTTTCGCTCTCCTAAAAAATTTGCAGTTTGTTGGTTTTCAAGTTCTGTACCGTCACCCTTCAAATATTGCTGGTATTCTTGAATTGATCTCTCTTTATATTTTACAATTCTAAACACTTAAAATAAAAATATAATCTTTTAATGCCTAGGGTTTAATTGTAGAATTTGAAATCTTTGAAATAAAAATTGTTTAATTTCAATGACTACCAGTTGTAAAGAAAAGTGAATTTGAAGGGGTTATCATTTGGCGATTTAATTTAATTCTGAAGGCAACTAACTTCATATTAAACAATTTAAATGTTATATTTTTAAAGAGTTTTTAATTTTCAAGTCCTTAAAATGAAACTGCTATTTGTACTATAGTTTTAAGTGCTTCAAAATTTTTAGTTTTTAAAGTTTGAATTTTGTAATTTTACTAACAGGGAAAAATATTTGTGAACCAGGAAATAATGGGAAATTTTTTCTCCTTGATTTCAGTGTTGAGACTAATGCCGAAATGCATTTCACTTGAAACACGTAATTCAGTTAATTCCCAAATATAAAAATGTTGTCACCAAAACACATTAATTACTCTGGCGTAGCCGTATATCGGAAGTTACTGCATACCTTGAATATTATTCGTTCGCAGATATCTATCTACCTGGGTGATTACTTGATAGTCCTCTCAAGATGTAAAAATATCTACAATTCTACACGATCAAGATCTTACTAACCACCTTGTATTTTGCGGTTCATAAATCAATGACGTAATTAAAAGGAAGCCCGTGAGTGGGGTTTCGATAGTCGACATGAAAAACATCCATTAATTTAAATATTTTTCTCCATCTATGACAAATAAATCATTATTATATATTAGAAATTGAAAAAGAATCAATAGCTGAAAAAAATTATATTTGCAAATTAATAACGAATATAAAAAAGAGTATAAATTCTTGCGTCAGTTACAACTTGTTTCGTCGGTCAATAATCGTACAAGGCAATATCTCGAATCGAAATGTGTAATTATTTTTAATCATAAAAACTAAATCTTAAAGAATCAGTGCATGCTAAGTTTAAATCAGACAGCTTTGATCCGTTGGATAAAAATATGCAAGATGGTGAAAAAGTTGATTTAAACAGAGCTTTTTTTGCTGTTTTTATATTCATAAATCACCAGCGCAAAACCGAACTGCTAAAAGTTCAGAAAAATTCTTCTCCTTTCGTGTGAGGTTTCCACTTAACTAGATGTAACAACTATTCAACTGATATGTTATACAGGCATTCAAATTTATACAAGTATACAAGCTAATAACCTCTCAGTAGTGGGAGTTGATTAATTGGCACATTAATATTATAATGATAGCCATAAGTCTTTGCTTAACTCGCTATCCCATTAGAAGAAGCTTCCTATGCATGTTTGTTCAACGAGAAGCAGTGTGATGAGTTATACAGTGAAGTTGTAAAAAATAACAGATGTATGTATATAATTTAAAAAAAAAAGGTTAAACAACCACCGCAGGGTTTCACTGAGAGCAACTGCCATCTAAAAAAAATGACACCAGCTCCCAGTAGAACCGCGGTAAATCACACTCATGGCCACGTCTCACAACCGTGAGATGGGTGGTCACAGGGCACGATGAAATCAGTGTGACAGGCCGGCGAAACCCTCGTGTGTCTTGAGGACATGAAGTGACTCAAGGATGACAGCTTTCTGCATCTATCTCACAAGTGCCTTGTCATATTTTTGGCACGCGGGTATGGCTCCAAGGTTACGAACCAGTGATAGTTTCGCACCTCCGAGAGCACCTATCACAAGGACTATTACTTGTGCCGAATATTTTGGGTACAGTCGTTGCAGCTCTCTTTTAAGGTCTTGATACGTCTCCTCCTTTTCTTTCTCCTTGGCAGTGATGTTGTATTTGGACGGAGCTGAGAATTCGATTATGAATATAGTTCGTTTCTCGAAGTCTTGGAGAACGATGTGAGGCTTCGAGTGTGCAACGGAGACTGCTGTCCGAAAATCGTAGTTCCAGAAAATTTGGCACTTCTCGTTATGGACATTGACTCTATCTCCCTTGGAGCGTTCGGCAGGGCAGGGTCGCGACCAACATCGTAAGAGCGACAAAGATGGTAATGAAGCACTCTTCGGGCCGCATTACATCTATAGACATACGTCTTTCCTGCGTGGGTCAGACACCCCGATAGTATGTGTTCTAGGTACTCAGCGTGTGCATGTTACGCTCTGCACCAATCACTGGGAACTTCTTGACATAAAATGCGGTCATTGTATGCTAAGGTGGAAATGACACCTTCCTGGAATATGAAAATAAAACCCTCTATAGAGTAGAAGTTCGATAAGTTTCTCATTTCGAGGCTGTAGGGGCGGAAAATTCCAGGAATTGCGGACTTATCGGATGCCCCTTCTAGTAGAACGATATTAGGTGCGCGCATACGTAAAAATGATGCGCAAATCATAAGAAAAATAGCACACGTAGTGGGAGAACCCCAATTGGTGTGCGTGCCTTGCGTGTGATGACGTTTTAAGGGGAGTGTACACTTATCGGACGGAAACTTATCGGAAATATACTGTACCTGAATTAAGCCTTGATTATCTGAGGAAAGCAAAAGTTTGCTCCTTCGACAAGGACTGTTTTTCTACATTTCTGTGAAAGTTTCCGTGCATTTTCTTATCGAGTAGCTGTTTGTGAAAGTTTTCAGCCTCTGCTCTCTTCACTTCAGCTGTCAGGAGTGAAGCATCTAGATGGAGTAATGCACTTTCCTCAGTTTTGATGTTAAAAATCAGGCCAAGTGTCCCGGCCGTTTGCTCCGTGGCTTTGTAAAGGAACGCTCCTTCGCCAATCATCTCGTGGTTCTTGACCATTTTTAGGAGGGGATCTCTGCTATTCGCAACGATGTAAGCTGTACTTAGAACAATTCGGTTATGAATACACTAGAGATTCAGAAGTCCGCGTCCGCCTTGACGGCGTGAAATGTATGATCGCGGAACTGACGAATTGATATGCAAGCTTTTATGCATATGCATGATCTTAAGTATGGTGACATAGAGCGTCTTAAGCTCGCTCTTCGTCCATTGAACCACCCCAAACGAGTAGAGTAGAACCGGGACGGAAGCATGTTAGTCACAGATACCTTGCTCAACGCCGACAGATTGGAAGACCAAATCTGTCGGAGAAGGTGCCTGTATCTGCTTCGGAGAGACTCCTGCACTGATGTTACGTCCTGAATGCGGCTTTGAGGCACCCTTAGGAATGTATAGGTCTCTCCAGTATTGAGATGTCTAATAACACTTATATCCACAAACTCAGGGTTCTTGAGAACGCCAGTAATATTTCCTTTCTTCAGATTAATTTATAGCAGTTTGAAGTTTACTTTTACCAGAGGCATGGATCTTCAGGTCACCCATATAAAATACATGAGTGGCTTTATGCTCGCGCTGATTAGTGTCATCACAGAGGTATCCAGGAGAATTTCATAGTGCGAGAGATAGAGGCAGAAGTGTGATGCAGAAGGCAAAGGGCTCATGTTATCACCTTGAAATACTCCCCTCTGGAAGGTGACATTGTTCGTTGTCAGGCGATAATTTCTAGATGAGATAGTAAATCTAGTTTTCCAAAGAGACATCAATCTCTCTATGAATCTCACTATGTGTGGATGTACCTTCAAGCTTTCCAACAGACATATGATAAGTCTGTGAGAGGTTGAATCGAAAGCTTTCCGGTAGTCAATTCAGGCCATTGACAGGATGCGCTGATGGGCTGCAGCATCTTTACAGATACAGCTGTCAATTAGCCGGTTCTCTCGACAGCCTGCTACACCTTTTTTCGAGCCACGTTGTTCGTACAACTCTCGCCACACATGCTCAATTCATCTAACAATCCTGTTGTTTAAGACAGCTGTAAAGATCTTATACAGTGTGTTTAAACAAGTTATTGGCGTGTAATTCTCAGCGGAAAAGTTCTTCGTGCTTATAAGTGCTTTTTGCACCTCTTCGGCAGTGATTGATAGACATTCCTCCTCAGATTTTATGAGGCTGTCGCAAAACTCATTAAAGTGGATGATATTGTCAGTATCTTCTTTCATCTCTAGAATTTTCGGGATCTTTTATACCTCTCTCCAAAAAGTCTCTACCTCCTTTGGCTCAGGTGGATTTTTTTTCAGAAATTGGGAGATCGCTGAAGAGGCTTGATGGGTCAGTGAGAAACTGTTGATTCTCTCTGATCCATCTCTCCCTCTTCTGTATTCTCCTTGTTCAGTGTGTGATTCACGATCCTTACTTCTTGGACGAACTTTCGAACCCTTTCCGTGAACGGTCTACCAGCTGTTATGTAGTCAATCACACATTGAACACGGGACGCATTATGTCTTGCCCATCCAATCTTCTTGTTCAGTTGATGCAAGCGCCTTTTGGCCATTTGATCCATCGTCGGTTTTAGCCTTCGATTTGAATCAGTCAAAGCTCTCGCAGCACCATAAACCAAGCAGATGGTGGTCCAGGCTCTGGCTCAGGTTTGGACTCTTGCTATATATATATACCGTAAGGTCAACTTCATAGTAGTCATAGGGAAGCGTGAGTGCAAGTGAGACACTAGTAGATGGCGCATAAAAGCATCTCTTTCGCACTTATGACTATGACTACTATGAATTTGGCCTTACTGTATATATATATAAAGTTATAATGAATCTTCGAATTTGTGACTAAAAATTTAGTTGACCATTTCTCTCCCGTTTTATCTTTCATGGTTATATTTTAATAATTCAAAATATTTCCAAGATATTGAAATATCAACATTTTTGATTTACAAGTTTTAAACGTCATTGCTTTAAAACGAAAAGCTCGAAAATTTGGATAACATTACACTCAGCACTCCAAAGTGTCTAAAGTTGAAAGCACTTGAATTTGGAAGCTTGATTACTGAATGAAACAAAATTAAATTTGTAATCAATTTGTAAGCTCAAGTTCAACTACACACACACACACACACACACTTCTTCTTCTTCGTCGATAATCTCTACTATCTGTGGATCCTTCTGTATGCTCATTCGTTTCCTAAAAAATAGTGTAAATGGTGCCATGCTCGTGCTTCTCGATGGAATGGGATTAATATATTGTTGCGCCTTGTCTGTGTACTTATGCCAATCTTCTGGTGTAGGAGCTGCCCACTTCATCAGTATTGGAATCAATGTTCTGTTTAGGCGCTCCATCTGACCGTTTCCTATAGGCCCTCCTGCAACAATAGTTGAATGCGCGATTCCCTTCTTCACAATACGTCTTGAACTCTGAGGACGTAAAGGCTGTGCCTCGATCAGTTATTACTCGTAGCGGATTGCCAAACACGGCTGACTGCCGTAATAGCTTGCTGATAACTTCCGCAGAACTCGTCGACTTCGTTGGATAAAGCCATATGAACTTAGTAAAGGCATCGACAACAGCTAATATATGATTATAGCTTTCTTTGTTGATGGTAGGGGCCCCAGATGATCCAGATGATACGTATCCATTGGTCCACCATCCTTATCCAGTGGATACAAAAATACTTCCGGTTTGCCGTGTTTCGCTCAGCTAAAATACAGGCCACGCCGTTTTGTATTAGCCTATGTATCTTATCTTGCATGCCCTGGAACCAGTAATCCCTTCTGACCAACTGCTCCGTCTTCGTTATCCCGAAGAGACCCTGCTCATGGCACCTCCGAATGATGTCATTCTGCATCCTCTCAGGCACCACTATGAGACGTTCCTGTTGCACCTCCTTACACAGAAGTCCATTCTCGACTACATAACCATTTGCCCCATTCTTCTGTACCTTGACCTTTAACCCTGATATCTCTTCGATCATCTCTTGGCATCTTTTCATCTTCTCTAACACGGTATCCTGCTCCTCGCTGACTACCAACACTTGGAATGACGGACAGCGACTCAGTGCATCCACATGCCTCATCTTTGTACCAGCACGATGCTCGATCGTGCATTGGTGTTCTTCCAAGATTAGAGCCCATCTAGCGACTTGAGGGGATGTGTGCTTATTCGTCATTGTCTGTGTAAAGGCTTGGCAATCGGTGACAATATTAAACGGTAACCCAATCAAGTAGCTGCGGAACTTTTTAAGCGCTTGGATAATCGCCAGGACCTCCAACTTATAACTGCTATACTTTTCTTCCTACTTACTCGTATTCCAGCTAGCGTAGTGAACCGGGTACAGCTGACTATCTTCGTCATTTCGCTGCAACAGGATCGCATCCAGTCCCAAGGATGACGCGTCAGTGTGCAGCTCGGTTTCGGCACTCGGGGAGTACAGCGCGAGTACAGACTCTTGACACAACGCATATTTTAGTTTTCGGAATGCTTCTCTTCCGTTCTTTTCGAACTTAAAACGTACATCTTTTGCAGTCAGATTCGATAACGGTGTAGCTATACACGCATATCCTGAAATAAACTTGCGGAAGAACCCCGGAAGTCCTAAAAAGCTTTGCACGGCTTCTACATTCGTTGGTTTAGGGAAATTTTCCACAGCTCTCGTCTTTTCTGTCGATGGCCTGATCACACCGTTATCTACAATATAACCTAAAAAAGTAACCTTTGATAGCAAGAATTCACACTTCTTCCAGTTAAGTATTAGGTTATATTCGCTCGCTACTTTAAAAACTTTCTCTAGTCGCTCGAGACCCTATTTTACATCTTCCGACGGAACAATCAAGTCTTCCATATATAATACGACAATTCCGCTAGAAATCAATTCTTTAAACACAATGTGGATAAACTTTTGAAAATGTGCTGGAGAAACACATAAACCAAATGGTAACCAAAGGAACTCAAAATGCCCCCACGGCACGATAAAAGCAGTATATTTACAGTAAGCTTCGTCAATGGGTACATGAAGAAAACCATTTTTTAGGTCAAGTGTACTAAACACCTTCGCATGACGCAAGCAACCCAACTGGTCATCAATTATCGGTAACGGTACAGATTCTTGACTATTTTCCGATTCAGATGTTTGTAGTCTACACATACTCTTGGTGAGCCATCTTTTTTTCTTACCAAAACGTTTGGACTTACGCTATCCGAATTAAACGGTCTTACAATACCTAACCTCAACCATTCGTCAATCTGATCATGTACAATTTCCCTTTCTGCAGGCGCAAGTCTTCAAGCATTCTGACAAACAGGCACTTCGTCCTTCAATATAATACGCACCTTCATATCGACATCTTTTGACTTTCGCGGCTCATAGCTTTCAGCCAAGGCTTCGACCTTCTCACGAACTTCCTCACTTATAATATGTGACACGTCGATTCGGTTTACTTCCCAACTACAAACAATTCGATTAATTTCGCTTCTTTGAAGAACCTGTTCAATACGTGAGACTGTTATGTTACCCGCTCTACTACGCATATCATCAGTATTAAAAAAATCCGCACCTAACAGCAACCCATCGTTCATTACATCTTCCGGTGCAACGCGCAACTTTACATGAAAACAATCATTATCGATAGTTAGGTTTATTTCAGTCGTTCCTGAAGTAGACAAGGGAAAGCTCTTTGAACCGATTCCTCCGAAACTCGTCACATTCCTCTCCAAACAAGATGCTCCGATTTTAACTAAACTGTCAACTTTTATCAAACTCAAATGACTTGCTGTATCAATTAAAGCTTTTACTTGCCTCCCGTTAGTAGCGACAGTTTTATAATGTTTCACTGAATACGTCTTAATAACATTACAAGTTCAACTTTTCTCTGAATTCGCGTTCTTATATTCGCGCGCTTCATGCCCACAATCATTACACTTAAACATTTCAAACCTTTATCTTTTGTCGGACAATCTTTTCTTTTATGCCCAATAATACCACAATTAAAACATCTATCGGCTTTATTCGCATCAGAACTTTTATTCGTAACTTTCTTTTGTGAGCTTTCTATCCTACCGCCTACCTTCGGTTTATCCTTATCGGTTTCTACGTATCCAACTTCGACTTGAGCTTGCGAATATTTTTAGCTCCTAACAAAATCATTTTACTCACCTCGTGTCCCTCAACACCTTCAACAATATACTAGATGATTGCGCTCTGCTCCATTCCGACTTGGGCTCCAATTTCCATCATACGGTAGCAATACTCGTGGTATGTCTCATCGTTCTTCTTTCTTTGCCGCAACCTTCGATGTATCTCATGACTGTCGATCCTTGACTTGAATTCTCGCAACAGGGCCTTCTTCATGGTTTTCCAGGAATGTTTACAGTCCTCAAAACTGACAAACAACCTAGCTGATCCTTTGAGTGAGCGTCTTGCATAAACAGCTTTGTGCATATCGCTCCATCCGCAGATAAGGGCTGTCTCTTCAAATTCGTCCATCCAGCGTTCCACGTTTCGTCCTTCATCCCCACTGAATGCTTCCAATGTCTCCTCCACATCCTTAAATGTCATAATCAGCTGATGAGGGCCCCGCCCATCGTTTGACATCGACTCACCTCGGGTGTTCTCGTCTGATATGGCGCACTGTAAAAACTATGGTTCCATTTTATTTGAGCATTATTTTTTTAGCGTCCTGTTATAATACCAAATCGTCTTTTTTTGAAGCCTTCGTTCGTGCTATTCTACTTTGCTAACTTCAGATTAAAAAGTGGTACGTACCAGCGAACTAAAATAATGCACAGAGCAATTGTTTTAATTTCTTGCAACTTCAAGCTTAAGAGAAACAGAAAACATTTGAAACAGAAAAAATTTGATTCTCACTTCGGTCCTGTTTCGATCAAAAAAAAGTTGTACTAAATCGTCTTTTAGTGGCATCAAAATAAAGTGGAATTAGAATAGAGCCTCTTGAGACTATATTTTTGGAGGACTGTTTCAGTACCGGAAACTAGCCTCGAAATGATACTTTGTTTTACAGTGCGCGAGCCACTCTCCCACTTATTTGTTGGTTTCTCTCAGTCTCATCCTCATGTGTCTGCCGCACGTCGTCAGCGCCATTTTGCATCAGAGGCGCCCTCCTGCGTTGACTTTCATGAACTTCTTGATCGTCGTTTGCGTCGCCATCTTCCCACGCCGTCTTCCTCATCTTCTTCTATCTTGTCATCGTCACCGTCACCGTCAGGCGTGGTTGCTTACACAGTTTGGTTTTTTTCACGTTTCACTTAGTCACACACTCAACAATTGCTCTCGAAACATATCCCGGACAAGCCCTAGATCAGGGATAATAATTTCAGAAAAAAATGATTAAGATTAAATATAATTACGGTTTATTACTGTACATATAAAAATGGAAAGAAGTACACTGGTCGGAGTGCGGCGACGAAAGACTGCCCACCGTTCTCTGCCTACACACACCCATTCGTCACACCTTCATAGCCCACTCCTGCCGAAGCGCTACACACTGAGCCTCGACGGGTTTAGATACTACAATTGCATTATATCATGTAATATGAAATTTATAATATTTCACGTGATTGGACATACATATTTTTCTTCTAAAAATTGGTCAACATCCTGGTAAAAAATTAATCCATTGTAGTTTCCCGGGGTTTCTCAGTTTCAAAAAATGTGCCCGCTGCGCGGGCACATTCTCGTCACGAGCGGCTCGCTTCGCTCGCAAGTTTGAGTGCGCCTAGGGCGCGCGACTGTTGGTTCTCGCGCTACGCGTTCGGTCTTTGTACTTTACCACGTTTATACAAAATCTTTGAAAATTAAACGTGAAATCTTCGACAGTAATAATTTAGTGATTGTGAATTCTCACTTGTTAGAGATCCTTCGGCTTTAACGAACACATTCTCATCATGTATCTCGTGCTTCGCACTCGAACAAAATTTATCAAATACGCAAATTTTTCTATATTATGTTCAACTTTAATATATTAAATGTATACTATATTAATATCTGTATATCTCGGCTCCAAACCGCACATTCAGATATAGCAAAATAAAAAACAAATTTTATTTCTCATGATTATTTTAATATTCGTTCCTTATTTGCCATTAATCTCTAGACGTTTTTACGCAACTTCAACTTGTTTATTTGTAATGTTATTTTTCACGATTAAATCAAAAACGACACGTGCTATAAAAAAATTGATGAAAGAAAATTTTGTAGATATAATTTCGATTAACAAATTATGAAATCAGCTTAATACTGATTTTGTATCAAAACTGTAGTACGCATCTTTTCAAATCTTACGAATTGAAAACTGTAATATTCAATTCTTGTTTTTTTTTTTTAATATTTGGAAAACGTGATTTTTTGTAAATATTGTGCCTCTGTTCGCAACTGCTGAATTTGACAGAACGAAATAAAGCAAATGTATTTTATTATTTGTTCTTTATTCCACAATATTTTTTTTGCATTTATTTTACAAAGTGTACATAAACAAATTTGTTTTAGTTAAATGAAGAGATTTTCTTTTCGACAACGACAGACAGACACCAACGTAAAAACAATTTTTTCTGACACAGGGGGCCTCAGAAAGTCGACATTTGATGGAACCCGCGAAAGTCATTTTTCACATAAAAACAATACCTTCAGATTATGATGAGAATGTAATAATTCATTATTCTTTGTGCGATAAAAATTAGAATTTTCGATTTTTTCAAGGAAATTCAAAAAGTTGTTATCACATTCTTGTAGAGCTTGTAAAAAGTAACGTTTTTCGTCTCTTGACTTTTTTTCATATTGTGCTTTGTTTCGCTTAAAATGTTAATTTTCGTTTTTTTGGGGGGGATTTTGAAAATGCTATAACTCTGACAATTTTCTCCTTATCGAAAAAAGTTGTTGAGGTAAATTGTTTGAATTTCTGAGTACTATGAACAACTGCCAATAGAATTACTGACATTTTAAAAAAATGGTCTAAAAAATTTTGAAAATGCTCTAACTTTTTGAATTTCTATCGAAAATAGCTGGTTAACGAACTCGATCTTTCTTTTTGGTCCCTGAAACTGTATGCGAAAGCACAATATTTTCCGATCAGTCTTTCGAAAGTTATCCGGTATACAGACGACGACAACGACAACGACATACAGACAGATAGACACCGACGTAAAAACTATTTTTTCTGACTCTGGAGGCCTCAAAACGTCGACATTTGATGGAATCCACGAAAGTCATTCTTCACATAAAATCAATACCTTCTCATTATGATGAGAATGTAAAAATTCCTGGTCTTTCCCGGTTTCACGGTCGAGCGACCACAATGTGAATACTGGATATACTTCGAATTTCAAGCCCTCAGCTCTCTGAAAAAATAGTTTTATGTGATTTTAAGAATCAAAATGATATTACTGATGAATTTTACCTTTCTATTAGACGAGGACGTAGATAACATTGATCATGCATAAATAGTGTAACGCAGTTTCTCTTTGAATTCATCTTCAGGGGGTCCTAGATAATAAAAAAATGCAGGGTACCAGCTTCTGATGGTGTGCGTTTGCCCGGGGGGTGGGGGTAGGGGGTGAGCGCACGGAACGGCGGTATTTCTTACGAATTAATCAGTTAATTTGCAACTTTCTACTCAAATTACATGTATTTTTCTTTATTTGTGTTTAACTAAACACATTTTAACCAAAATCTAGTGAAAAACTCCGTAAAAATCTCATATCATCCCTTTACAACAACCGTGAAGTATTAATATTATTCCCAGAGCGGCACGTGTACAATGCGCATTTTGAGAAGATTTAGACTCACGATTAGAATTTGAAAAATGCAGCAGTGGAAAAGGAGAAAAAACACGTATGTCTGTTAAAATATTAGATTAAAATAGATTAAAATATTAGAAAAGAAGCTAAACAAATACTTTCTCGTTTTTTGAAAGTATAGAAAATAGAATCTGCCTGATTTGAAACAGTTTTCGGTCCCATATATAAAATGTACAATTTAAAATATCTTTAATTAGTACATAAATATACATACATATACGTATTTACATATATGAATTCAAATTAAAACCGTAAATTAGGTCAGTAATCACAGGTAAACTCAGGTAGGATGATTTATTTTGCACGAATTTTTGAAATCTAAATGTGCTAACCCAATAATCAGTGACATTTGAAGAGAAAAACGTTCTGAAAAAATTGAAATCTCTTAATATTTAGAACTCTCACGTAGGGAAAACTGAGTCAAATCTTCAAAATGAGATCAACTTTTCTCAAATATAATCGAAATCTAGCGCCTATGTACACATAGAAGCAGCTTTTCACACACTGAAGAGAGTGAGCATGCCCAAAATTGATAATTTAAAAGAAATAAAATAGTTTACATATTTGGGCACCATATTTTTCGACATTCACTTGCGGTCTGCTAATTTTGTTAACTCGATGTTGAAATTTGTTTATTCTTCTTTATGTTAAGTTATTTAAATTCTTTATAAAATAAATCCAGAATTGAAGCCATTTCGTCAATTTGTTGAGAAGATCTTACATAAGTAGTGCGAATTTCAAAGTTTTCTTAAATTTCAAATAAAATCTAAAAATAATAAGCCCCTTAAAATGTTCTTATCATTATCTTTAAGGTTAATTTATATATAATCGTATTAACTTATCAGCATAATTGTGTAATTTTTTTTGTTTGCATGGTGCAATTCTTTAAAGTTGAAACAATGAAGTACGTCAAATTCGTTTGAAAATTCCAGAGGCCATTTCAGCTGTAGGACAATTATAATACTAAAAACAAAGTGAATGCAATATACTTTTTTCTATGAGTTTGAATAAAGTGTTATTTCTCACATATAGTTATAATTTTTTTTAGAAATTATTGAAAAAAATTTGTCACGCTATTACGGAATTATTTTGTGAATGTACAGAACAATAACAGCATTTATTTGGAAAATAGCTCCATTGGGGCCCCAAAGATGGCTCATGCTAGGCTAATTGCAGAAAAAAAAAAATTTTCTTCATTTCGTTCCTTTGAACGTTCGAATCTTCAGGTTACATTCCGTAATCAAACTGTGCGCGTATTTCACTACATTCATTCAGCGCGCAAAGGCCCCTATAACATCCGAAAAGGGTTATCAATATTTATACATGTAATATTTTAAGAAATATCTGTTTCTTTCTCATTTTCGACTCCTGCGTTTATGAAATTCGAATCGTGAGTCTAAAACTTCACAAAACGCGCATTGTACATGTGCCGCTCTGGGAATAATTAATACTTCAAGGTTGTTGTGAAGGGATAATACGAGTTTTTTACGGAGTGTTTCATTAAGATTGGTTAAAATATCTTTAACTAAACATAAATAAAGAGAAGTATTATTATTTTGACTGAGATACCGCCGTTCCGTGCGCTCACCCCCTACCCCCGGGTAAAAGCACACTATCAGAAGCCGGCACCCTGCATTTTTTTATTATCCAGCACCCCCTGAACATGAATCCGGAGAGAAACTGCGTTACACTATTTCGCATGCTCAATGTTACCTACGTACTGCACTATATCGCTTCTTACCGATTTTTTAAAAAACGATTGAATTTGAATCAATAATAGCTTATTTCTTCAGAGAAAACATTCTCTATTGATCTACTATTTTCAATTTTGAAAGTAAATTTTTTTATTGCCAAAATAGTTAGAAGAATTTTTTTAAAGAAAATCTTTTTCAAATAAATAACTGTATTTGAAAATTATTTTCGAAAATTTGGTAAGAAGCGACAGTAAGAAAAAATTCAGTTGCAAAAACTGTTGTTCAAATAATTATTTTCCGTAGGTTTGAAACTTTTTTCATCAAAACTAATGTGTTTTATTTCATGAGAAATTACTTAGGGGAAAGTGATGTATGGTGTCAGTGCGGAGCACGGTGACTCTTGCTAATAATGCTATTGTTTCTTGAGTTTTATATTACTTTTTTTACATAAAATAGCTTTCCTGAGTACCAAAGAAAGTTGTGTTACGTAAACAAATTAATATGAAAATGAGCAAACACGAGTATTATTTGCGAGAGTCGCTATGCCCCGCACTAACACCATACCCCGCTTTCACCTATAATATTATTTCAATTCTTAAAATGATAGAAAAAAATTTTTCTCAAGGACCTGATTTTTGGCATGATAACTTAATTAGATGTCTATAGATCATAAATATTTTTAAATAAAATATTATATCACAATTTTTATAAATTCTTCAGTATTTAAGGTAATTCATGTCAAATCAAGTGTCAACTTGAAGAGCATATTATCAAATATGAAATTTTCAAATGAAAAACTCTTTAAGCCATCGAGCCTTAAAAATGATGTCTCTTCAAATATGAAAACTATATAAATTGTTGAACTTCCAATGTATAGTAATATAATACAATTTGATTGAAACTCAAGTCATCAAATTGAATGCTCCTGATATCTGAAGCTTAAAAACTAAAGTATCTTCAAATCCGAATTGGCTGCTAATAAATCTAATATACCTATTCATATTAGAAATCTGTACCGATTAAATGATAAACAATAATTTGAAAGCCAAGGCACATGATAATTAAAATTCTTTGCCCGAGTCATTGATGCAAGAATTAAGTTTGACAATTGCTGCGGCCCTGAAAAAAACCGTCTCCAGTAATCTTGGCAATATAGAATATTATGCTGCATTTATCTTAGACAGATCTTTACAGCGATAATGGCTTATTTGGAACGAACCAGTTTCTTTCTCCGTCAGGTGAGCGTCACCGGCGGCGTTTCCAACGTGATGCCGCTTACTACCAATAATCTGACAGTAGTCGTTTTTCACATTCAGATATTTTATTTGTCCCCCTCGTTTTCAGCTGATCATGCAATCAGCATAGAAGAACACATAACGATACCCCAACTCAACATTTCCCAGCTCCATCTTTACAAATGTTGTCTTCATCACCAACAAAAGTTGTCAAATGAAACTAATTTTATGAACCTTCCCAGTCTATGGAATTACATATATGGTTCCAATCGATTTCCCGTTCTTGGATCTTTAATATCCTAAATCCAGAGTTGACACCACGTTTAGGTAATCGAATAAAGGACGATTTATTCCAACAGGTCCCAAGGAAAATTTCCTTGGAACTCATGTCTGTGGAAGATAATGGTACAGTTCAATATTAGTAGTGGATCAAAATCCATGTTTAGTATTTTTACATTCTCATCAGAGAAGGTATTAGTTTTGTGTACAATTTGACCTCATCCGTCTTTGTCAAATGTTGACGTTTTGAGACACTTGAACCCGAAAAGATGGTTTTTACGCATGTGTCTGTATGTCTGTCTGTCTATTTGTGAGCACGATAACTTTCGAAAGAATTGACAGATTGGATTGGCCTTTAGTATTCTCTTTTACTGCCCTCAAATGAAGGTCAAGTTAGTGAGCCAGCCATTTTGGATAGAAATTTAAAAAGATAAAGCATTTTCAAAATTTTTGAGACCACTTTATTATAATTTGAAAATTCTATATACGGATGTTCATAGTATGTATTCAAAAATACGAACAATTCACCCTGATGATTTTTTTTCGGTGAAAAACAAATTACCAGAGTTACAGCATTTACAAAATTGAAAAAGAAACAAAAATGAAAATTTAAAGCCAAAAAATGCACGATATGAAAAAAGTCAAGAGGAGAAACACGTTGCAATTCAAGTCATTGCAAGTCAATTATACTGTAGCTATTTTTCTTTACGCCAGTTGTACATGTGGATCATTCTATGTATAAACCAAGTATTTGTAATAAATAGGCCCTTTTCTAAGCATAAGCTAACTAATTTTTCCCTGTTACAATTTTTCCATGTTGGATCCCCAGAATTACTTAGCACCCTTTCTGTATCTGTACCCTGACGTTGGACGCCGACCCATCTGTTCATATCTCCTAGCAGAATGATTATTTCTGCATGATCGCAAGTACTTATTGTATCATTTAAAGTGCCCCAGAAGGCGTCTTTGACATCTCCACAGTTGATAGTGCACGATCAACTAGGGCGTAGCAAGCTATGATGAACAATCTTCTGATTCCTACCTTTATTCTAACCCACGGCAATCTGGGCAATACATCCTTGATCTTTGAGATACTGTCTTGCTTCTTCATGCATAATCTAACCGATCTCTTGAATAAAATGTGATTCACTATCTACTCCTGACCATATTTCAAAACCGCCTCCCAACACCCCATTTTCTATGTTTCTACTTTGGTAACCCTTTCTCTTCGTCTCAGGTACACATAAAATATCTAGTTTTCTTACGTGCATAGTTTCTCGTAGTTCTCTTACCTCAAGATTACGGGGGGGCGGGGGGGGGGCAAGGAATGAAAACCGAGAGAGTCACAATTGGTTGAAGTTTTATGCTGAGAAGGTCACCAGCCCTCAGCAGCGTTGTATTAGGTAGGAGTTCCCATGTTTCGATATGCTAATTCTCGGCCTACCTCTAAACGACGAGCCAATAACTCTTTTTTTTACGCACAAATTTCGTCTAATCATGATTTGTCGTATCTTGCACAGTTCGGCCGTAAAATTGAATTTTTGGATTTTTAATTATTTTTTTGTGCAATAAAAATGTGAATTTTCGATTTTTTCAAGAAAATTCAAAAAGTCGTTATGATAATCTTGTAGGGCGTGCAAAAAGAAACATTTTTCTTTATCTGACTTTTTTTCGTATCGTGCGTTGTTTGGCTGAAAATGTTAATTTTCGTTTCTTTTTTCGGAGTTTGAAAATGCTGTAATTCTGAAAATTTTCATTTTATCGGAAAATGTCATTCGAATAAATTGTTTGAATTTTCGATTTCTATAAGCGGCTGTACATATAATTTTCAAATTTTGAAAAAAATGGTCTAAAAAATTTTCAAAATGCTCTGACTTTTTTAATTTTTATCCAAAATGGCTGGCTAACGAACTTGACCTTTAGTTTAGGAGACTAAAAGAGGATACTAAAGGCCAATCCAATCGGTCAATTATTTCGAAAGTTATCGTGTTCACAGACAGACAGACATACATACATACATACATACATACATACAGACACATTCGTAAAAACCTGTTGTTTGGGTTTAGGGGGTCTCAAAACGTGGACATTTGACAAAAACCGGAGGGGGGTCAAATTTCACACAAATCTAATATCTTCTCTAGATGAGAATGTAAAAATATAATTTTTGGATAAACGACACAAACTATGGAAAAAAGGAATTGACAAAAGTTGCTTATCCAAGAAAGAGCTACAAATTTGTCATGAATGATTTTTTGATAGGAAGCGTAGTTTTTGTTTTAATCGTAAAAAATGACATTAAAGAAAAAAAATTGAATTTTTTGGAAAATTACACAAGGTAAAAAAAATAATAGGCAAAAGTTGTTCACGCAAAAAAGATCTACAAATTTGTTATTATTAATTTTTGAATAGAACAAGAAGATTTTCTTTTAATCGTAAAAAACAAGATTGAAAATAAAAAAATTTAACTTTTGGGAAAACGACACAAGTGACGAAAAAAATGAAAAGACAAAAGTTGTTCAACCAAAAAAAAATCTACAAATTTGTTATAAACTCTTTTTATGAAAATGAAAAAATAAAAAATATATAAAATAAGTATATATATATATATATATGGAATATTATCTATGTACAGTGTTTGAATATCTACCACACTGTGAAATTTTTCTTCGACCGTTGTTATCAATAATGAAGTCAATTCATCTATTTCACGTTTTCACGTTCTGCGATATCATGGGTTATTTAAACTACATACAAAGGAAGTATGGAGACGCTCCGAGACAACTTATAGGAAATTGGATACGCACCAATAGAACTTTAGTTAATCTTAAAGAGCAACGCACTTTCTTAATCAGATGTAGAAAAGAAGCTCTGATTCCAGAACATATTCAACATCAGACAAACAAATGTAACATACACAATCTAAATTATAAATTAATTCCAAAATTTGAAAAAACTAAATTAATTTATCAAAAAAAATGTTTGAATTATGAAATTAATAATTTAGTCAGAAACATAAAAGATTTAGGACAATTATCCAATCATTTAAAATTCCGTTTATCAAATACTGTAAAAGACATTTCAATTGAAACTTTTTTCAACTTACAAGATTTGAGTCTTAATAAATTGAAATATGAAAAAAGAAATAAATGTATTAAAAAGTTTGATTTATTAAAGAAAAGAAATTTGGAGTTAAAAGCATCATATTCAGATTTCAGATTACAAAAATGTTTAAAAAACTTATCAAATATACAGATGCCAAATGAAATTGCAGAAATTTTAGCATTAGGTAACAAACATGGTATTCCTTTTAATGTTAACAAAATACCGACAAATAACATCATAGCCAATATTGAAAATTGTATAAAAAATGTAGAAAATGACGAACTAAAACTAAATATTAGAAAAACTACCACTCAAATAATTTCAAATCATAATTTCATAAATAAATTTAATAATATAAATAAAATTGATGAACATATTGAAAAATTTCAAACTAAACATAAAGATTTAATATTATTGAAAGCTGATAAAGGCAATGTAACTGTTGCTGCAAATCGAAATGATTATATAACAACTGTAGAAAATTTACTAAATAATGACACTTTATACAAAAAAATAAAAACTAGTCTTGTTCCAACTTTGGAACAAAAATGTAATGATATTGCAATTAGATGGGAAAACAAAAGGTTCATAAATGAAAGTTTGGCATACAAATTAAAAACACATAACAGTATTGTCTCTAAAGCATATGCTCTCCCAAAAGTCCATAAAACAGACTTAAAATGGCGTTTGATTGTTTCCGCAGTAGGTTCTCCAACTTATAATTTGGCAAAATACATATCAAATTGTTTAAAACCAATTTCAGGAAAAACTGAAGCGTTTGTAAAGAATAGTTGGGATTTACAAAAAGAACTTAAAAATATTAAAGTTCCTGATTCACACTCTATAGTTTCACTTGATGTAGTATCTATGTATGATAATATTCCATTAGACCTTGCATTAGATTGTATTGAAGAAAAATTAAATTTAAACCACAATTTAACGAGAATCTCCAAAAATGAATTTTTAATTGCCACCAAAACAGTATTAAATAACACAGTTTTCTCTTTTAATAATAAATTTTTTAAACAAATTTCAGGTTGCCCCATGGGCTCTCCATTATCCCCTATTGTGTCGAATTTAGTCATGGAAGATATAGAAAGAAGGGCTCTAAATGATTTAAGTTTTACTCCTATTCTTTACAAACGATACGTGGACGATATTCTAACAATCGTTCCTACAGAAAAAATAGATGAACTCCTAAACACTTTCAACAATATGGAAAATTCGATTAAATTCACTATTGAAAAAGAAGTTAATAATTCTATTGCTTATCTAGATTTATTAATCATAAAAACTCCAGAAGGTAATTTAACTACAAATTGGTATAAAAAATCATCTTGGTCAGGACGTTATTTGAATTATAACTCACATCATTTATTTTCTCAAAAAGTTGGTCTTATTAAAGGTCTTATTGATAGATGTGTAAAATTAAGCGATGTTAAATTCCGTAAAGAAAATCTAGATCAACTAAAAATTACTCTCATGCAAAATAATTACCCACTTCAATTAATAAATAAAATCATCAAAGAAAGAATTCATGAGATTTATAATAATTCAACTAAAAATACAAAATGGAATGAAAATCACAATAAATCAGAACTAAAAGTTTCTTTACCATATGTTGAAGGTCTTTCGGAACGTCTTAGAGGTTCTTTAAAAAAATACAATATTAATGTTTATTTCACAAACAACCACACACTTAATAAATTTCCGTTGTTTAAAAATAAAGATAAAGACAATAAAGAAAACTCATCATGTATTGTATATTTGATAAATTGTAAATGTTGCAATAAAATTTATATTGGTGAGACTGGCAGGAGACTAAAAACTCGTATTTATGAACATAAACGAGATTGTGAATTAGGCAATCAAAGCACTGGTTTGTCAAAACATGCATGGGAATTCAATCACTATTTTGATTTTGAGATTAAAAATATAAAAATTTTAGCACGTGAAAATAATAAAGACAAACGAAGAATTCTAGAGTCCATTTTTATAAATAAATTTATTAAAAATTCAATCAATTTAAAAACTGAAATGTTAAATATAAATAAAATTTATCAAACCATTTTATAACCAATTTAGATACAAATTTTGAAAAATAAAAATCTAATATAAATTTTTAAATCCAATTTACTTTGGCGCACTTTTAATTTGGCTATCTATCTTAATATCCGCCTTTCTTAATTACTCATGAAAATATGACTTCATCCACAATGTATTATGTTAGTCCATGTTTGTCCTTTCAAATCAAAACACTGTTTTCGTTCGATTGAACCAAAAATGTAGTAAAATTACTATATTGGAGCCTCGAAAAATTTGAGGTTTCAATTTTTAAATGTTTTAAAGGACACTATTTAAATTATATTATTTATAAATTTTAATGTTTTAAACAATAAATAAACAACTAAATTTGGTTCACTCCAAAAATATGTTGTTTCTGTTGTGAAAATAACCAAAAATTGAAATGTCTTGGATGATTTACTACAGGTAAATTTAAAATATTTTTTTGTTTACAATTGGTTTTATTATAAATGTTTTTAGTTTATTGTATCCACATATATTATGTTAATTTAGGCTATGTATTACCTTGAAGAAGGCCTGCAACAAGGTCGAAACGTACGTTGGTTTCATCAAATTGACGAATAAAGATTGATTCATGACAACTGAATCCACTATTATTTTTACTGGACCGTATGACCAAAATAATTTATTCTTAGATGAATTGACTTCATTATATATGGAATATCTTTTAAACTATCCCATCTACGTAAAAAACGGTTCATACCAAAGTTGACCAGCACATAGGGGGCCATTCAACTGTACCATTTATTTTGACCTTTAGGTCAATTTTCAAGGTCATTTCAAGGTCGGAACAATTTTTTAAAATGAGAACCTCAATTTTTGTCTGCAGATTTGAATCGAGCGGAAAATTTCACGTCAAAAATGTACTGTAGAAATCTTGTTTATGTGACCTTGGATAGGTCGAAAATCAGGGTCAAATGTCCAAAAAAAGGTTAAGATATGATCTTTTTCTAAATTTACGTGCTTTTCTGGGTAAAGAAAACGTTTAAGATTGCATTAGAAAAGTCGATAAAATGTAAAAGTGTGAACCACCTTGACCAGAAAAATTGCATCTGATCATTTTTTGGACATTTGACCTTCATTTTTGACCTCTCCAAGGTCACAGAAACAGGATCTCTATAGTACGTTTTCGACGTAAAATTTTCCGCTCTATTAAAATCTGCAGTCAAAAATAGGGGTTACCATTTAAAGAAATCGTTTCGACCCTCAAATTACCTTGAAAATTGACCTTAAGGTCACCAGATGGGTCACCCTAAATAAAAAAGTATTATAAAGTAATAATATCTTTCTGCCTGTTCTTTTCACAAATTCAATAGAGCTTAGTAAGATAAATGCACCTATTTCAGTCCGTGCTCCTACGTGCGTCCTAACCTATTTGAAAACTAGTACATTTAATGATTTTTTATACTTCTTGATTCATGAAGAGTATTAACATGCGCGTTCATTTAAATATGTGTTTCATCAACATTTAGAAATATAACACGAATTTCATTTTTCATGTTGCGCGCCGTAAGTGGCCATTTGTGTTTACTAGTGCACAGACAGCAAATTCTTAGTAGAGCGGACTGTGAAACGCGGACTGTCAATTTTGTTGATATTGCGGATCTGGAGAAATAATTACCAGGTAAATCAAGTGTCGTGTGCAATCCAGATCAATAAGCTATTCAAAAATCTGATTTGATCACACGAATGGTTAGGGAATTATTTATTTCACACAAAAGTCGCTAAGTAGTGCAACAACATTTTGATGTACAAGCTTTCGTCCGTATGTTTAAAATATTCGAAATAATTGAACTGTGAGTGTATTTATGCTGAAAATGGCCGTAGATGATGTGAAAAATCTTTCTCTTTCGATATGCACTGTTTTTTCCATGGAGAATAGACATAAGGAGACCAAAGTCCTGTACATTGACTTCACCAAAAACCAGCATTTTTCTGTCGGATGTACAATATTATGTACAATTGAAGGGACGCATCGAAGAACGGGACGTGCGCTCGATCGCCCCTGAACGTTATGCAATCTCCCGACAATTCACGCTTGTCCCGTTCGCCCGTGTTTACATTAAAAAAAAGGTACAAATCGTTGATTCTCAGAGAACTTCCAGTGAGAAAGTTGTTCCATAGGGATTAACGAATAAGTCTGCGCAAGCAGCATATTATTTCGTTTTGTATATCACAAGATATCTTTGAGGTGTGTAACATTTTCAACATTTTTGATACACAACCTATATGCAATAACGGCAACTGTTTCCTCAGCGCGCATCATTTCGTTTTACTAAGCTCGTGTAAACACGATAACATTTGAAGAAATTATCCGATTAGATTGCCCTTTGGCACACTTTATGAGAGTGTAAAAAGAAAGGACGAGTTCGTCAGCTAGCTTTTTTGGACGGAATTTCAAAAAGTTAGAGCATTTTTTAAATTTTTGTGACCATTTTTTTTCGAAATTTGACATTTTTATTTACGGCTCTTCATAGCACATGAAAATTCGAACAATTTATCCTTATGGCTTTTTTCGATTAAAGTAATGCTCAATATGAAAAAAAGTCAAGATAAGAAAAGTATTTCTTTTTGAAAGCCCTACAAGGTTCTCATAACGATTTTCTGAATTTTCTTGAAAATTGAAAATTCACATTTTTATTGCACAAAAAATAATGAAAAATCTAAAAATTTAATTTTACGGTCGAACTATGCAAGATAAGACAAATGATGATTGAAAAAAAATTGTGTAGTCAAAAAAGATATACAAATTTGTTGTTGGTCACTTTTTGATAGGATGTGTAGTTTTTCTATTATTTGAAAGAAATAACATTAATAGTGAAAAAATCAGCATGATAAGTGGGCACATTCCCATCAAAACTTTGCTTATTTAATTTCTTTTCCATCTCGTGTATGTTTTTTCAAAATATCTCATTGTTTGTATGTTCTCAATACTATTTCTAACCATTAAAACAATAAAATAATTATCATTAATGCTCACGGTACTTGAAAATTTGTATTTTTACATTCTCATCCAGAGAAGCTATTAGATTTGTGTAA
>CAKNXH010001240.1:96806-133476 GCA_932178445.1 Andricus quercusramuli | reverse complement strand
TTCACGCAGCTCCTTCACACGAGCAGTGACCAAATAGCCCGTGAGGACTCGAGTATCGAACACTATTTTTCTTTAAAAAATACTATGCAAAATCCGAGGTATGTAGACTTGACGAAAAGTGGGGGGGAGGGGTCTGGGGCGAAGCCCCAGCGGGGCCGAGGGGCAGAGCCCCCGCGGGGGGTTGGGGGGGGCGGAGCCCCCCTCAAGAAACAAAATAACTCCCAAAATGTTTATCTTTCCTGAAAATAACACAATGTTGTCTGCTTCCTCTATCATTTTTTGTAGGTCATCGAAACTTGCAATGCTATCCCAGCTGAAAATTCCTGTACAGGAACCTCGAAGGATCCTCTACATGTTCCTGTACATGAACCTGCACACGAACCTGTACAGGTAATCTTGACGGTTGCTGCACCGAAAAAACGATATTCTAATTTTAATAATTTCCCACTAAGTTTATATATATGAGAATATATTCTTAATGTACGATGGAGGCCCTCTTACCTTAAGAATATATATGCTTGTCTAATTGTAAGAATTCCCCACTAAGTTTAAGAATATAGTTGCATCTGAAATCTGTCGCAGTAATTGTATAATAAGTGACGAGCTCGAAGAAATGCAACCAATTCTGAGGATAAATCGCATGTGCACATCTCTAACTCTATCTCTTTCCCTTCGCAGAGAACGTTAAGGTGAGAAAAGTTTGATGTCACACGCCAACGAATAAATAATGTAGAGAGGTTATGTCTCGGTGTGGTATTACGGTATTCAACCTCACTGTCACATCAGACCTTTCTCACTCTAACTTTTTCTGTAAAGAGAAGCAGATGGATGTGCACATGCGATTTATCCTTAGAATTGGTTGCATTTCTTCGAGCTTCTTACTTATTACGAGTTCGAAAAACTGATCAAAAAGCACGTCGCACAAAACATTAAAAGAAACGTTTGGACAGATCCAGGCGCATTTCGTCCTTTGGTTAGAAGATACTCTTAAATTGAGAATTTCGCTTACTCTATTAAGAATATTACTAAGAGTAAATAGAAGTAAACTTTGGGAAGTCCTTAAAGAGTATGGAGTGAATGGAGGGCTTCTACAAGCAATAAAAACAATATATACGGGTAGTAAAGCAAGTGCAAGTGTAAGGGTAAATGGGAAACTGAGTGACTGGTTCGATATTATGCAAGGCGTGAAACAAGGATGCGTTATGTCCTCGTGGCTATTTATCAAATTCATGGATAAGTGTCTAAGAACTGCCCTCTTCGACGAAAAAGGTATAGATCTCGAAACCGTCAAAGTACATGGGTCGGCTTTCGCAGATGACAAGATTGTTATGGCAGAATCAGTCGAAGACTTGCAAGAATGTTGAATAAACTTAATACAAGCATGAAGAACATGGACCTCAAAATTAACGTGAATAAAACGAAAGTCATGGTGTTTGAGGGAAAAAGTGAGAAAACAATATGCAACATTGTCCTAAATGATGTGAGATTAGAACAAGTTGACAAGTACGTATATCTAGGTAGTCTATTCACTAGCGACGGAAAAATAGATGGGGAATCAGATAGGCGCATAAATAAGGGTAAGCAGGTTATCGGTAGAGCAGGGTCCATCCTCGCAAATAAAAACATATCAAAAAAAGCTAAAATGGCCATACATAATTCCATATTCGTACCAACTGTACTATACGGTAGCGAGGCATGGACCTGTCAAGAAAAGGACAGGAGTAAAATCAACGCGATCGGCATGAAACCTCTGCGCATAATATGCGGAAAAACACTGATGGACAAAGTCCGAAACGAGATAATCCTCAAAGAATGTGGTACAGGAGAGACACTAGTTGACATATGGGAAAGAAATCAGTTAAGATGGTTCGGACATCTTGAAAGAATGAAAGATGAACGACTGACGAAGCAAGTATATAAAGGTAAAGTAAATGGCAGAATGCCCAGAGGTAGACCGCCGAAAGAATGGTTAGAATCTGTAAATGAGACATTAATCCGAAGAGACATAAGAAGTCATAGGAACAGAAGAGCTTGTATGAAGAAATGCATGGACGTAAAGGAAGCTAGAGTAGTATGCCAGGACAGAAAAGTGTGGCCACAAATAGTTTATAAACAGAGTGACAATAGAGTGAATGATGCCTGAAACAAAGACCTTGGATACTAATGGGCCCAAGTGGGGAACCATACATAACAATTTTGTGAGGCTCCTCACTTGGGGTGATCGCTAGAGAGATTGATCAGCAACCTGGGTCGGAGCAGTGTTGCGGAGTGAACGTGTCATTTGAATAAATAACACGAAAACTCCAGATCAATCTAAAATATCTATACCTAACACATATATACCTATATACCTATCTACCTTATACCATATAACGACCTACTTTACACCTATATACCTATCCCAAACTACTTTCCAACCGAGCAAGTCACGCCTACCCCGAAAGGGAAATGGCTTAATGGTATAATAATATGCGTGTAAGAATATGACACTCTTAATAGTAGAATATCGTTTTTTCGGTGTGTGCAGGAATTTGGCGAAGGAAACTGTACATGATCCTGCAAAGGTACCTGCACCGATAAAAGAACCTTTGAATGATCCTGTACAGGTGCCTGTACAGGAACATGCATAGGATCCTTCACAGAAAGCCGTCAAAGGAACATTTGGAAGGATCCTGTACAGAAACACGTATAGGGTCCTTTACAGAAAGCCATTGCGAAAACTGATGACGCTAACAGCTATAAACATGCCTTCCTTTTATTCTCTTGAAGAACCAACTCATTATCGAGAGAGCCAAGACACCAGAGAACCCTGGTGGATTAGTTCCTATGCAGGTTCATGTACAGGATCCTGAACATGTTCCTGTACATGAACCCACATCTCAATTGCCTATGTGGAGGAACCTGTACAGGAACATTCACAGGTTAGCTTGTATACAGGTTCCTTTGCAGGATCATGTACAGTTCCCTTCGCCAAATTCCTGCACAGGAACCGTCAAGATTACCTGTACAGGTTCGTGTGTAGGTTCGTGTACAGGAACATGTGCAAGATCCTCCGAGGTTCCTGTACAGGAATTTTCAGCTGGGGTCTTCGTCAGCGAAATCCATTTCTATGATTTTTAGCCGTTTGCACCTTAGCTTGTAATACACTCTTTAAACTCTTCATGCAACGAATTACTTGAACGAAAATAAACGAAAACAAACTGTCACGAAAGAAATAAACCCAACCTCACCCAAAATGATGTTCGCATAGTAACCGTTTACGACGCTAGATGGCAAGCGGTGGCCAAAACGTAGTAGCCGTTTACGACGCTAGATGGCAACCGGTTGCCAAAATATTTTGGTAACCGTGGAGACCATTTTGCTAACCGGTGACAGCGTTTTGGTCATCGGTGTTGGGAACTTTGCTCATTGCTTTCGCGCACAGTGCGGAATCGGCCATTTTGGATGTCTGTAAACGGTGGGCAAACGAGGGTTTTGCATGTATGTATAAAGAAAACAAATTTTCTCCAGTTTTCTTATTTCATAATCACTTATATAAAAAAAAGGAACTGTAACATAGCAAATTGTTTTTTTCTCTCAATTCTACATATCAAGTGCTCCAATTTAAACTGTCTCCGAAGAAACTCGAACTAAAAGAAAAGAGTCGCTGGCACTAGACTATAAGGATTTCCTAAGAAACCATAAAATTTATGTTTTTTTTTTTACTGAAGGTATTGTTTCAAAATTTAAATGTCCAGTTTCAGAGCTTATAGTTTCATATTATAGTTTAATGATAGTTAAATTATAAACCTTCGAACTTATTTGGGGATTTTAAGTGGAAGGGATAAGACTATGGAACAAAAATGTCGATAGAAAAATGCCTAATGAGATTGCAATTTTAGATCTTTAATTTAAAAAACATTTAAAATTCAAAACTTTTCAGATTAAGGCAGATTTTGATTAAAAAGTTTACAATGGGACAGTTTTAGATTTGAAAATGTTTCAATTTTAAATCTGAAAAACTTTAAAAAAATAGAGAAGTATTATTTCTTTCCATTTGAAAGTTTACAATTTGTATAATATAGGCACTTCTAAATTTATAACTCAAAGAAACTTGGAGTTGAATCCTCTCATATTTGACCGGATTTTAGTTTGAATGTTTATTCGTTCAGAATTTAGAACATTTAAATTTTAAGAGCTTTAAATTTAACAGTTTCAAGTTTGAGGGGATTTAATTTTTGTAGCTTCACATTTAAGGAGCTTTTATTTTGAAAATGAAAGCTTCATGATTGAAGAGATTTCAATTTCAAATCTTGAAATTTATGGGATTGTAATTTTAACTAAGAGAAGTTGCAGACTCCGGAAGCTACGATCATGGTTCTTTGAAGCAACCAATCCCGAAGCAACTGGAACGTGTAAGTCATCCGCTTCTGCTCCTTCTGTCCTATAGAAGGTAAGAAAGAGCGGGAACTTTACGCGTAATAACATCGGGCAACACTGTTCCTTGGAGTCAGGTCTCTAGCCGCGGATGACCTTACGCGGCAGACAAGACAGTTGGAGATGAAGGTTTCACTTCTGGATACTTTGTTAGAGCTACCAATCTTTGTAGAATGTTAAGAGGAACAGTGTTGACACACCAGATGGAGTGATCTCAGGAGAACAGCCTTTTGCATCTGGTTCTTGATGCAATGAGCCTGACGCTGGCAAGCCGGAATCTTGTTGAGTTTGCTGCTAAATGAAGCTTTCATTATAATTATATATATATAATTATATAAGGTGGAATCTGTAGCCTTGGTACAGCCAACTGAGCTCGAAAAGAAGTGCTTGATATTTAGCCCGTTTTTCTCCATCCTTTGCCGTGATATTACCATCGGCTGGTGCCGAGAATTCAATCACGTAAATGATCATGTTCTTCAGATCTTGGAGGACAATATCAGGCTTCGTAGCACTTATACGTTGAGTGGTGGAGAATGAGAAATTCCAGTAGATCTTACACTGATCATTCTCCACAACGGACTCGAGTTCCCCCTGGGCGTATGACGTACGGGTACATTCATTATGCGCTCGCGGTAAACTAAGGTGTCTATGACGCCGTCTTGACAGGCAAAAAGAAATTTCTCAGTCTCCGATCTCAATCCAGCAGACTTGAGAAACATGTTGGACAGACCCATCGAGAGCTCTTCTCTACGTATGATGCCGTAGAATTTACCATGAAGGGGCTTGTCAACATGTTCTTTTAGTAGAAGCGTATTTTCTGCTTCCTGTATACGACTTTTGAGCAACAGAGGTGTTAGTGATGCTAGGCCATGTGAAGTGTCGCTGGAATCAAATGGGAGGTCAAGCTCCTCTGCGGCCCTATCTGCAGCACGGTATAGAAACGCCGCAGCATTGGCGACTACATGTTGATGTACGAGTCGCATAAGGATATCTGTGCTTTTTAGAACTGAGCAGGCTGTAGCCAGAACCGTTCTTCGATGTAGATACTCTAAGCTTAGCAAGCCTCTACCCCCTTTATCTCGAGGGAGATATATTCGAGGTACGGAAGATCTAGGATGAAGACTTCGATGTAGTGTAATCATCTTGCATGTGCTTCGGTCAAGTGCTTCATCGACGTTCCATTTTACTGCACCAAACGTGTAGAGCAGTATAGGAACGGCCAGCATATTGGTCGCCTGGATCTTATTCTTTCCAGACAATTCGGAAGCCCAAATTTTTCTGAGAATTTGGCGATACCTTTTTCCAAGGGCCGCTTTTAACTTACGCACATTTTGGGTTTCCGCTCGCGGTATTCCAAGATATGTATATGTTTCTCCAATACCAAGATGTTGAATGGTATTTCCGCCTATGAGTGGAACATCTTGATCGTCACGCGATGATGTAGTTTCTAGTCTTCCTTGGTGTAGGTGGACGCAGGCACACTTGTCCAGTCCGAAGCTCATGCCAATCACTTTCGAGTACCTATTTACCGCCTCGACAAGGATGTTAAGGTGCTCTTTCGAGGAATCGAAGAGTTTAAGGTCATTCATGTATAAAAGGTGATTGACCTTATATTCTCTTCTGTTCGGCAGGCTACATAGGTATCCAGAGCTTTTGCCTCGGAGCACAATAGACAGAGGCAAGAGGGAGATGCAGAAAAGTATCGGACTTAGAGAGTCTCCTTGAAAGACCCCCCTCTTATATGGGACATAGCTTGTAGTCACTTGTCTTTTAACAGATGTTATGACAAATCTTGTCCACCACAAGAGCATAAGCTCTTTTATGCATATCACTATTTTTGTATGCACCTCCAGGCACTTAAAGAGTTAATAAGTAGCTCATGGTTCGTGTTATCGACTGCCTCACAGTAGTCAATCCAAGCCATGGACAGATTGCGTCCATACCTGATCGAGTCCTGGGTAATCCATACACCTATCTATTAACAGGTTCTCCCTGCAACCTGCCAGCCCTCTCTTGCATCCACGTTGTTCAACTATTACACTCCAAACCAGCTCGATAGATGTTAATATCCTCTCTTTGAGGATGCCAGTGAATAGCTTGTAGCTGGTGTTTAAACAAGCTATGGGCCTGTAGTTCTTTGGACTGGACAAATTTCCGGTCTTAGGGATCAATACCGTGCGTTCTTCCACTAGCCACTGCGGGACGGGTTGTTCTCCGTTTAAGAAAGTAGTAAATATACGAGCTAGATGTTGGTGCGTAGAAGTAAACTTCTTCCACCAAAAGTTGTTGATTTTAAATGGCCCTGGCGCTGAAAAGTTCTTAGTTCTAGCGATAACTTTCTTCACTTCTTCACCAGTAATTAGTGGACACTCTTCCTCTGGACGTTGAAACCTTTGCCTTTGGCAAAACTTACGAAAGAGTAATATATCAGAAGCGTCTTCAATTAGCTGATGTGTACCTCCATATACTTGCTCCCAGAAGACTTGAATCTTTTCTCGACTAGGCGGATTTTTAACGGCACGTGACGCTTTATCGCACATACTTAACTCGCTGTTCAAGGCGCTGTTTCGCTGTTGAAAGAGACCTTATTGTTTGCGTCGAGTGCTGCGTGATGGTCAACAGTTTACACTTGTTCATCATGTGATTTGCTTTCATTAAGTTTCGAGCAAGTGCCCTAACTTTTGTAGTGAACTTTTTATTTGATGTTACGTAGCTAATTACGCACTGAACATTTGATGCATGCCGTCTCGCCGTTTCAATTTTGAACTGAAGCTGTGCAATACGCTCGCGAGTCTTACTCAGACGTACTGAAGTATCGTTACTTCTATTGTCACTAAGCAGGGAGACCGCCTTCTCGTAAACTACACAGTTCAGATTCCAGAGATTAACATCCTCGGGGAGCAAATCAAGGAGAGCAGTATTAGCTTCAGCTAATTTGTCCATCCTGAATTTTAACTATTATTAAAAAATGAGGAACCTCATTTTTCTCTCACGCTTGAGATGGTTATTGCCCAATATGTCGAACATATTTTTGGTCAGAGTTAGATTTTTTGCTTGTTTGAATATTATGCACGGGGCTGTCCCGGTATATATTATCAGTCACGGACGCATGATTCTAATGCAATCAAGTGACCTGATAAGAGCGTATGCCCCGAAATATTGGACAAAGCCTGGTTTTTACCCCATCATTCACGGACTGGGTTGCAGTCAAGTGCATTATGGGGGGACCTACAGCTTAAGGTGGGTTCCGAACCACCAGAACCTCAGTAAAGGTACATAGAAAAATTTCAAGAGGTATCGGCTCAGGGATCGAACCCCGGACCTCTGAACTGAAGTCCGAGCGGCTAACCAACTGAGTCACCGAGGCTCTCTATGAGGAAGCTCATTTTTCTCTCAGGCTTAACATGGTTATTGCCCAATATGTCGAAGGCATTTTTGGTTAGAGTTGGATTTTTTGTTTGTTTGAATATCATGCACGGGGTTGTCCTGGTATTTATTATCAGTCACGGACGCATGATTATAATGCAATCCAGTGACCTGATAAGAGCGGGTGCCCTGACATATTGGACAAAGCCTGGTTTTGACCCCATCATTCACGGACTGGATTGCAGTCAAGTGCATGATAGGGGGACCTACAGCTTAAGGTGGGTTCCGAACCACCAGAACCTCGGTAAAGGTACATAGAAAAATTTCAAGAGGTACCAGCTCAGGGATCGAACCCCAGACCTCTGAGGTGAAGTCCGAGCGTATAACCAACTATAGGTGCTAGGTATAGATATTTTAGATTGATCTGGAATTCTCGTGTTATTTATTTAAATGACACATTCATTTCGCAACACCGCTCCGGTCCAGGTTGCTGATCAATCTCTCTAGCGATCATCCCAAGTGAAGAGCATCACAAGGTTGTTATGCGTGGTCCCCCATTTGGGCCCATTAGTATCCAAGGTCTTTGTTTCAGGCGTCATTTACTCTATTGTCACTCTGTTCGCAAACTATTTGTCGCCACACTTTTCTGTCCTGCCATACTACTCTAGCTTCCTTCACGTCCATGCATTTTTTCATGCAAGCTCTCATGTTTCTATGGCTTCTTATGTCTCTCCGAATTAATGTATCATTCACAGATTCTAATCATTTTTTCGGCGGTCTACCTCTGGGCATTCTGCCATTTACTTTACCTTTTTCACACTTGTTTGGTCAGTCATTCATCTTTCATTCTTTTAAGATGACCGAACCATCTCAACTGATTTCTTTCCCATGTGTAAACTATTGTCTCTTTTGCACCACATTCTTTGAGGATTATCTCGTTTCGAACATTGTCCATCAGCGTTTTCCCACTTATTGTGCACAGAGGTTTTCATGCCAATCGCGTTAATTTCACTCCTGTCATTTTCTTGACAGGTCCATGTCTCGCTACCGTATAGTACAATCGGTACGAATATAGAATTATGTATGGCCATTTTAGCTGTTTTTGACATGTTTTTGTTTTATTTCTGAGAATGGACCCTGCGCTACCGATAACCTGCTTACTCTTATTTATGCGCCTAACTAACTCCCCATTTATTTTTCCGTCGCTAGTGAATAGGCTACCTAGATATACATACTTGTCAACTTGTTCTAATCTCTCGTCATTTAGGACAATGTTGCACATTGTTTTCTCAGTTTTTCCTTCAAACACCATGATTTTTGTTTTATTTACGTTAACTTTGAGGCCCATGTTCTTCATGCTTGTATTAAGTTTATTCAAAATTCTTTGCAAGTCCTCCATTGATTCTGCCATAACAATCCTGTCATCTGCGAAAGCTAACCCACGTACCTTCACTGTTTCGGGAGCTACACCTTCTTCGTCGAAGAGGGACGTTCTTAGACACTTATTCATAAATATGATGAATAGCCATGAGGACATAACGCATCCTTGTTTCACGCCTTGCCATCCATTGACTCCGTACTCTTTAAGGACATCCCAAATTTTGCTTCTATTTACTTTGTCAAATGCTTTTTCTAGGTCAACAAATGCACAGAAAACTTTCATTCCTACTCTCAAGCTTTTTCTGTGATCTTTCCTAAACTAAATATCTGATCTGTACATGATCTTCCTGGCATGAATCCACTTCAGACTTCCCATATTTTTTATTCTGTAATTTTCATTACCTTACGAATAAGAATTTTTGAGTATATTCTACTTACGGTACTTAGTAAGCTGATACCTCTGTAATTACTGCAGTTGCTTTTATCTCCTTTTCTTTTGTATATTGGTACAATAATCGCTTTTTTCCAATCGTCTGGGGTTTCTCCCATCTCGATAAATAAATTTATCAATTCGCACAACCTGTGAGGTATGTACTCGCCACTGTATTTAAGCATTTCAGCGCTAATACTGTCTACACCAGCAGCCTTACTGTTTTTTGAGTTCCTAATTATATCTCTAACCACAGTGACACAGACTTTTTCAATTGGGTTTTCTAATCCATTATGTTCTATGTCACAATTCTGTTGCCCTATATCTTCACCTCCTAATAATTCTTTAAAAGAGTCTTTTAAAGCGTCTACTATCACAGAAAACACTGGGGTTTCCATTAGAAACAATTTTTAGATCCGAAGGAGCTGCAACAAAAAGGAACCTCTATCGCTGAAAAGGAACCCAAAATGATAAATGGTTTCTAAATGAACCCAAGTGCGGATTCAAATCGTTCTAATAGAGCCTCTTTCTCAGTTCTGCCTTCACTCACTTCAAAGATTGCACAAGTTAATGATGCACATTTTGCTTTATAATTCGAATTAAATAATATTGAACTGGAAAAAATTTAATGAAGAAACTAAAATCATAGACATTAGTCATTCTTGAAAGGAAGATATCGCACATGAAATGTGACAGTTTTTAAGGTTATGTTGAAGATCCGAAGATTTCCACTGCGCATGCACAAGAAGCGCGGAACTATTCAAAATGATATAATATACACTTGCAATATTAGGTTAATATGAAATTTTGTCAAGAAGCTAGGTATTTTTATAATTGAATATAATTTGTTTTAAAGAAGAATGAAAAACTTTTGTGCACATTTATCTGTGTGACTATTCATAGTATTTATTGATTTCAAATAGGCCCGCGCTTCTTGGCACATGCGCAGTTGAAAACGTCGGCAACCGCCGATGGCCATCTATCGGGTATGAACGAACTAAAAAGGAACCCCAAATAAGAGTTCCTTCAGAGCCTAAGTTCTAAATGATCCCAAGTTTTACTTGAGCCGCAACATTACTGAACCCTCAGTTTTTTCTGTGATCCCGTCTATATTATATATCATTTCACCGTTGCTGTTTCTCATGCTGACAAACTTTGTACTTTCACTTTCCCTTATCAGTTTAAATAATAGTTTCATAATTCCTTCAAAGCCGTTTTGTATTTTCTTCTCTTCTTCTGTTCTAATTTTATCTTTACTTTTCTTGACTAGTCGTTTAACTTTCCTTTTTTTTGTGTCTGTAATAGCTTTTAAGTCTATTTCTCTCCTCATCGCTAAGACCTGTGATGTTCAGCGTTTTTTTGTGCGCTTCTTTCTTTTCTTTCTGGGCTGCCTCAATTTCGCCATTCCACCACGCATCACCAGACTTTCTTCCTATCACTGCCGTACGACACACTTCAATCGCAGTTTTAACAATGATATCCCGTAACAAAGTCCACGCTCCTTCCATATCTTTATTGCTTATAAGCGCTTCCCAAGTTGCCCTATCTATGCGTTCGTTTAACCTATCTTGAATAGTCACTAGTGAATAGGCTACCTAGATATATATACTTATCAACTTGTTCTAATTCCTCATCACTTAGGATAATGTTGCAAATTGTTTTATCACCTTTTCCTTCAAACATTATGATTTTTGTTTTATTCACGTTAATTTTCGCAGTGTTGACAGTGATGTCCCGTAGCATAACCCATGCGCACTCTACATCTTTATTGCTTATAAGCGCTTCTCAAGTTGCCTTTTTTATGCGTTCGTTTAACTTATTCTAACAATCTATCCGCACTTCTGGTTTCTGTAAATTTTCAATCTTTATTCGCGTTTGTTTTGTTTTGTTTGTTCTCTTTATTCTCCATCCCCGCCCTAAGTTTATTTTGGAGACTAAAAGGTAATGATCAGTGTTGCATTCGGAATCCCTCATGTCTCTCGTATCTTTGACTAGTTCTCTTAATCTTTCATCCGCAATAACGAAGTCAATTATACTGCGGCTACTTCCTTTACACCAGATGTACATGTGGATCATTTTATGTCTAAACCAAGTATTTGTAATAAATAGGCTCTTTTTTAACCATAAGCTAACTAATTTTTCCCCGTTATAATTTTTTCTTGTTGGATCCCCAAAATTACCTAGCACCCTTTCTGTATCTGTATCCTGAAGTTGGACGCCGACCCATCCGTTCACATCTCCTAGCAGAATTATTCTTTCACCTTGATCGCAAGTACTTATTGTATCATTTAAAGTGTCCCAGAAGGCGTCTTTGACTTCTCACGGATCACTATCAACTGAGGCGTAGCACGCTATGATGAATAATTTTCTGATGCCTACCTTCATTAAACCACAGCAATCTGCGCGCCACGTATCCTTGATCTTTGAGATGCTGTCTTGCTTTTTCATTCATAATTAAGCCGACCCCTTGACTAGCATGTGATTCACTCCTGACCATATTTCAAAACCGCCTTTCAACACCCCATTTTCTATGTTTCTACTTTCGCAACCCCTTTTCTTCGTCTCAGGTACACATAGAATATCTTCAACTAAATGCTTTAGAATTGTTTAGAAGCACTTTGTACTTAAATTTGTAATCTTTCAAATGAAGCCCAATATATTTCAAGAGCGCACAAAAGCTCCAACTCAAAACAAATTTCGAGATTTAACTGTTGAAGAAAATGAAAAATATTATTGATCTCATACTATATTTTGATATTAACCTTTATCAGACAATTTATGTCCGGTGATATAACTTTTGGAATTGTGGAAGGAATTTAATAGGGAAAATCGAGTTTCAAGCAGGTATTAAATTCAAGTATGATTTACAAACCCCTCGAAAGCATCGATCGAAAGTGAAAACGCGTTTGGCCTCGGCTCTTCAGCCTCCTGAGTAAGAAAGGACATCGGACTACATAGTCTCGGAATCTGGAATCCACTTGTCTCAATACAATTTCTTTCTCCTTACACCCCTCCTGAAGCTCAGGAATTTACAAGCACTTGTGGGGACCTTTCATTCGCATATTTAATTGCATTTTTTTTGCATTTCTTGTCCCGAAAACCGGTATTTTATCGCCGTTTTTGCCAACTGCAGTTCAAGCTGTAAATCACTAGGAACTTCAACCGAAAGAATTATTCCGGAAACTAAAAGTGTGTCACTTAAAAACAGGAATGTATACAAGATGCGAGAAGGATTATCACGTTGTTTTATCTCTTAATTCCAAACCTGGAATTTTACAAGTGTACTAAATTTTAAGTTACATTCAATTTTGAATCCGATAGAAGATATGGGATCAAACTGAAAAGTCACATTGCTAAATACTAAGTGAATAAGAAAATTGTGCGTGGGTAAGATTTTTTTTTCAGGCTAAGTTAAATTTGTTTTAACCTAAACCAAATCTTAATTCCGTTAGAGGTTTAAGAATGAACACAAGGTTTTATCTGTTTTTCAGACTGCTTTGAACGTATATATTTTTATTTGGAATTTCCAATATCTTGATCGGTTGATAAGCGTCAACAATAGAGTCTCAGAATAAATTTTCCACGTACTTACGACTTTCAAATATAAATTACTTATATTGTGTCTTTTAACATGATTAGGTTTTAAAGCTTTAAATTTAAAAAAAATCAATTTTACGGACTTGCAATTAGAATTTTTTCAATGACAAACCTTTAACAGTTCAAACTTTAAGTTAAGGCTTTTAATTTAAGGGAAGGGAAAACAGTTATTTTAGCTTGTGGAAATATGAACATTTTTTTCCTTCAGTGTAAATACCTGTGTCACAACAAATTACACACGGGTTTTTTATTTCGTCACCAAATAAAAATGTCGTTGAATCCATATAAGAGGTCGTTTGAAATCTTTGAAATACTTTAAAAAATATTTCCGAATTCAAATAGTGAAACTTGTAATTTCTAATTTAATGTGGTAATCTTTTCAATTTTTTTTATTAATTTATTTATAAGCTTCTTGAACGATTTTAAATAATCCCTCGAATGGATTTTACGATATTCCAATTTGGTGATGAGATAAAAATAAGAAATTATCAAAAAGTAAATAATGTTATTGATACAGGGTGTAGTTTTGGACTGAAAATTATACTAGGAAGAAAACTGGTATTTCTCTGGTGTTCATATTTCATTTAACTAAAATATATTAAAGACTTCTAATTTAAAATCGTTTAAAACCCAATAATAATAATAATTTTTTTAATCTCTCTTTGTGAATACAACTTTAAAGTAGGTATTCGTAAAGATTTCATATATTTTCCTTCCAATATGAATAAGCTTTTAAATTGAAATATGTACATACAAATCTAAAATTAGAAACTATCAAATTAAAAGTCTTTTAAAATAGAACTTTTTTTTCAAATCTTTCAATTTGAAAAAATATTACAATCTGCAACTTAATGTATAGTATGTATTTCTTTGGACAAAAATAAAAATTGAAGAATAAAAAAATTCAAAATTTAGAAATTTGGCATATTTAAGGCCCGTAAATTTTCGGATAAAACTATTATTCGCAACATCTCGAAATTAAAAAAATTCGAACCATTAATACTTTGCATTTAGAATTAATGAATTCACAAAAGTCTCTCAAATTTAAATTTCAGATTCTATTAAAAACGCTATTAAGGTAAATGTCCCAGTAATCGTGACGGACCCAGTAATCGTGAAACTTGGTTATAGTTTGAATATGATGTTACAAAAATGTGTTAAAAGTAACATTTGATGATAAAACTCACTTCATTTTAGCATTTTATAATAGAAAGTAGAAATTACATTCATTCAAATAAAATAAAAAGTCAGAAAAATGGCATCACGGTTACAGGAACTAAGGTCACGATTATTGGGACGTTTACCTGAAGTTCCATGTAGTAATTTTGACAAATTATTGAAGCAAAACATTTAATAATTAGTTCTGAAGAAAATGAGATTATTGAAAAAAAAACTCAAAATGAAATTTCTTTTTTGTATTTGTACCATTGACAAAAAGTGTTTTCTAGAAGCCTGGTGTTTTTTTGTTAATTTGAGACCGAGGCTATCTTTAAATGCAAAAAGGAAAGTGATGGTATGCATAGCATGTTAAGATGCCTTTACCGAGAATCGTGTTTAATTACCAAGAAACGGCAGTGCCAGTTGAATGCAGAAATCCCGCGAAGCACTTTAATTTGTTAATGTTTTTAAGGATACGAGAAATTTTGTACCAGATCGATACCGAAGAAAAAAGCGATATATTTTATTTTGAGTTATATTTTTGTGAATACAATAAATGATCTCTGTTCCCCAATATGAAATAATTTGTTCTGAGCATATTGCCCAGTAGACAGTGTCTGCGCACACCCAAAAAATAGGGCTATATGTACCGAAATTCTTGGACAAATAGTCCCTTTTCCAGGTCCCGCTATGCGTATCGAAATTTCAGTACACGCAGCCACGGCCTTCTCAATATGCCAAAACATTACACCAATTTAATATAAATTACATTGATATTACATAATTTTTATTTATTATTAATTACATTTTTTACTACATTTATGTATTTATTGCATTTGCACAGTGAAAACTTTTTCATTTTTTTATTTTAAAAATTAGAAGAAATAAGGAGCAGAATTATTAAAAATATACTCTTTCTTTGTTTTCGTGAAATATCTTGAAGTTCTTCAATTATGGAAAATTGAATAAATAAATAAATGGAATGAAATGTATTTTTGACCGAGGTCTGTTTTTAAATTGTAAAGGGCAGGTTCATTGCTGTACCGAATTAACCTGCCTCCGATAACGTAAAAGTACTTGTAGCGATAAGTACGTAATATGCGACACGTGTTCAAGTAATAAATACAAGTGCAGGCACTTACACCTCAGATATACAAAATTAAGAAATAATGTTTTTTTCGTATTTTAGACCTCATGAAATATAAAGATGTTTCTTAGTTTTGGCCTTTGGTCTTTCAAGCGAATGGTTTTAAAATAAAGTAGTTCTTATTTTTTGAAAAAGTCAATGTATTTCACCATGAATCATGGCCTCATCAGGACTGCAACAAGTGTAGGAGTACATAGCAATAACATTGTTATTGTTAACCTTAATATAAGGTTCTTAAAAAAGGAATTGTAGTTCTTGGAAGAAAAAAATAGCTGATGGTATATAATCAGGATTTTCCATACTTGTTACATTTTTTTGGCCAGCGTAGAAGATGTTTTCATTTGTATTTTAGACCTTTATTAAGAAATAATTGTTGATAAACATTGATATTTAAATTTCAAAATCATATAAGTTCTCTGCATTCTGAATAGTTAATACAAAAGAAGAAACAGATAGATTTAAAATTATTAATCAATTATTATACCATCTTCCTCAGCGAGGGTTGTAAAACTAAAACTAGTGTTTCTATAATTACGTATTAAGATATTTAGAAACGTTGAAATGAGAATGTTCGACTTATTTTCAAATAAAACACAGGTATGACGCGTTTCGAAAAAATAGTCGAAACTATTTATTTTGGGGAAGATCAGGTAAAAAATGGGCCAAGTAAATTTTAACCGAAATTGCTTTTAAAATTAATCTTCTGGATAAACGAAATTTTTGTAATTTGTAGAATTTACTTTCAATTTTATAAATTTGTTTTTAAATCTTTTATTGACAAACGTCATAACGCTAAAATAAATAAAGGAATTCAAGTTTTTGTTTTATGCTTCAATCTCAAATAAATTCTCGCAGATTAAGAAGAATACAAAATATTTTACAACCAACACATAGCATATTAGATTGCAATAAAAAATCTATAAAAAATATTCTATTCCTCTTTAACTTGCATTCGTAATTTTCAAAGTAATTTCCGTTATTTATAGGTTTTTTTCTCGTAAAAGGTATTGGAATTATGGCATATAATTTATAGAAGTGATACTGTAAATTTTCTATTTTATGGGTTAAGATCATTTTCTTTATTGATTGAAAGCCCGCCATCGGTCAAAACGATAGAAAACAACTTGAAGGTTTAAGAAATTAAAAGTAGAATAATTCTTTGTTTATATGTATGAAATACTTTCAACATTATATATATTTTATACATTGTTCGGAGTTACTTCTAAATTCGGAAAATTATGCCTATTATTGTAGTCTTTGTTGCAGTAAGTGTTCATTACAGCTCAACGTTTCTATTAATTGATCACTTGAGCGGACTATATAATTCTTTGCTAAGTCGTGAAACTTTAAACTTTTAGGAACTCTAACATTAAGAAAATTGGAAAATTAACAATACTGTTTGGTTCTAATTACAGACAATTTGTCAGTCTACTTTTCTGGCTGGAACAATTTTATGAAGAATTTATAAACTAATTATTTTCTTAATCATACGAAAATACTATAAATAAATAATTTCTTAATGAAATTTACATAAAATACTTAACGTTTATTCACGGAGGGCTAAACTAAGTTTAAATTAAAATTCTAAGTAAATCGTATTTTTTTATTGTTTATGGTAATATGTTATTCCATGGATAGATTAAGATGAAAACAAAAATAATCGATCGGGCGTTTTTTGAAAAAAGTCGATTTTTGTATTTAATAACAAAGAAATGAATAAATGTTATAAGATTATATGGTAAATATTGGGTAATATTTTTTTAATAGATTTTTTTATTAAATGTAGTTGTCTGTAACTTGACGAACATTTCAAGATGAAAATGAAAATAATCGGAGGGGTATTTTTTAAACTCGATTTTTGTATTGAATTTCTAAGAAATGAAGAAATTTCCATGAGATTACATAGTAAATATTGTCTGACATTTATTAAATCGATTATATTAAAAAATGTTGACCAATATTTATCATATATTATCTTATAAAAATGTATTCATTTTTTAGTAATTAAATACAAAAAAAATCGAGTTTTTTCAAAAAGCACCCCTCCGTTTATTTTCATTTTCATATTAAAATATTGTTGGTGTAACAGAAAAACATATTAATTTTTTTTAAATCTACAACAAATGTTAACCAAAGTTATCATATAATCTTATGAAGATTTCTTCATTTCTTAGTCATTTAATACAACAAACCAAGTTGTTTTAAAAAGCACCCCTCCGATTATTTTAATTTTCATCTTAAAATATTCTTGTAGTAACAGCCAACCATATTCATTTTTAAAAAATCTATAAAAAATGTTAACCAAATTTACCATATAATCTTATGAAGATGTCTTCATTTCTTAGTAATTTAATACAAAAAACCAAGTTGCTTAAAAAAATACCCCTCCGATTATTTTCATTTTTATCTCGTGGGATGTGATATTACTTTCATTTAAACTTGGTTCAGATATATATTCAATAAGGAAAATATGTCTTCAAAGCATGTAAATATTATTAAAAAAAGCTATAGTGAATAAGTTAAGAAGTTTCAAACTTAAACAATTTGTCTGCCTATTGCTATTCAGAGGTATAAGATTTCAAATTCAAAAAAATTTCGAATTAAATTACTGGCCCCAGCCGCAATCATCTGCTAGAATTAATTCAAATAATAGGGAAAAGTAACAGCTCACGCTGTCTATTCCTTTAATAATTTTAAATAATAAATAATAAAAAAAATATATATTTTTTCGTTCAAAGTAGAATAATGAAAAATATGATGCGTCTAATATAGAAAAATGTAAGTCTTAAAAAGCAAACTATTTTTAATCTGAGAGACTCACATTCAACAGTTTCAAATTTTAAGACACTAACTACTGTTAATTAAAATTCTAAAAGTTTAAATACAGAAGGATTCAAAATTGAACAGTTAACACTATGCGTAAAAAATTTATCACATGGTAAAGTTAGAACTTTTCGAAATTGAACTGAAAAATTGAAACTTTCAAAATTATGCCAATTCAAAATGGAAACCTTAAAAAATGAGCAAACGTAATTGTATAATGAATTTGGAAGTTATATGTTAAATAGTTTAATAATCCAATTTTATATGCTTGAAATTGAAAAAAATGTGCAAGCCTTAAAAAATTCAAACATCGAAATTATACTATTAGAGGTATTCATAAGTCTACAATGCATCAAACTAAAAAATGTCATGAATTCTCAATTCTCAATGAATTCTCAAACACTCATATTGTCAAGTTCAACGCTTAAGGAATTTAATTTTGAAGTATTAATAATTCCAAGTTTTCAATGAAAAATAAATATACAAGATTTTAATCGCAATCTAAGAAAATAAATGGCAAATTCAAAGAATTAGAAAATAAACAATTTATGAACGGTTGATGTAAAGACTAAATAATGGTTAACACCATGAAAACTAGGAAATTTCAAAATTGGAATGTATACCATTTTTAAAATTGTACTGCATTCAATATTGAAAAACTTTTCAGAGAGAACCAAAATATTGATTGATTATACAAAAAAAAATGAATAACTAAAAATAGTAAAGAGTTAAAGATGCGAAAGCTTCCATTTAAAACCCTTGAGGACTTTGAATAAGTTTATCGCACACTTTTCAAAATGCTTCACGAGTAACCTTTTAATTGTTATTTGCTCAAATCGAAAAATGACTGAACTTAAAATCCCCCCGACCTAGAATTATCAATAAAAATCAAATTAAATTAAATCCAATCAAAGGGACTCGAATCGTACCTTAGCAGAAGTAGAGGATTCGCTCGAAACGGCGCGAAGACGATGAAGGAAGACCAGGAGGATTGCGGTGCGTAGGAGGATCATCGTGTGCATCCTCAAGAGATCCTTTCTCGTATCGCACCAGGGTGTACTCCTCCAGGGTGTTTCCGGGGTGGAAGTGCACCCCGACACTTGATCAATTCACTCACGAGATTTTTCGGACTTTTACATTCGCTCACACTTTCTTCAGAAGAAACAACCGATTTGTCGCGTGCGACATTCTCCTCCAGGTCGTCAATGTTTTCCTCACGATATCTTATCCAAAATTAAATTTTATATAGTGAGAAAGAAAAAAAAAGAAAAATTAGGAAAAATTTGACTGAATTGCCTTGAGGGATCCAATTCACAAATTCAGTATTAGGACCATCGGGTCCAAGAGCAGTGCCGCGAAGGCGGAAAATAACATTAAATGGAACTCTCTTTTTCAGATCCTGGTGGTCGTAAAACGTGTCCAGCCGCGGCAAGTGCTGCTGGGCAACTGGCACTTCTGGCACTTGTCGTCGAGAGCTCAGATGTCTCACAACATTCTCAGATTCTATAGGCAGTATAGGTTCCTCTCTTCCACCTCAGAGGCTCGAGATTGGCCGCATGTGGTACCGCTCGCTCCTGAAAAGAGTCGAAGATGGACCGCCTCTTGGCGATGATCGGTTTCTTGTTTTCTCGCTCTCACGATATCTTTTCTTCTCTTTCCTTCAGTCTCTCTTTTCTCATCTTGTTTCATCCTGTATCTCCCTGCTGAGATCCTGCCTTCGGATCTAGTAGTATTTATGATCGAGATCGCAAAAACGTAGATAGGTCCCCTCGGAAGGAAGACCACGAGGCCCCAAGAGACGCAGGTGTGAAAATGGGTTAGTTGCAGCAGGTTGAGGATTTATTAGTTGGAGCTTTTTTGTGGAGAGTTTCGGCTCTGTTTGGAGTTCGGTTCTCTAGTGCTTTGTTGTTTTGCTGAAATAAATAAATGTGCCAATTTAAACTGTATGTAACATTATAAACAATCATACGTATAGGGTTGTTACAGAATTTCGATTTTAAAATTCCAGGCCTTTTTCAGGGGTTTCCAAGTTATTTTTTTAAATTTCAGGCCTCTCACTTGAAGCCAACAAAAATATTATAAAAGAAGAAGGCTTTCAAATTTGGGATCCTCACTAATCGAAATTGCATTCCGTTACAAAGATAAAATTCAGAATTCTACGTTGTTTCCAATTTTCAATTATTTCTAACTGTGAATTCTTTTTAAACACGAATATTTTCAAATCCTATCAATTCGAATAAAATGAATTAAAATCAATCAATTTCCGACAAAGACGATAACGACTTACATCAGACTTCAATGCATTCTTAATTTTCTTCAACTTGAACGATTCTACGGCTTTAAAATATTTTTTTCTCAAATTTAAAACTTGTATTATTTCCAAATTAAGCAAATTGTTTAATTAATACTTTGAATTTCAGTTCTTTGAATTTTTGAAGTCACTTAATACAACGGTTTTCAAGTTAAAATAGTTTTTAAGTTCTAGTTTTCTGTATTGTCATTTTCTGTTCTATTGTTTAATTTCAACTTCCATTACATTAAAAACACAAAAATTTTTATTTGAATTCTTTTTAATTGTAAAGTGTTTTTAATTTTTAATATTTTCAAAATAGAAAACTTTTTAAGTTTTCTATAATTCTTCTTTTTTAAACCACGAATTTGACATTTTGGTTACTTTACAAGAGATTTATTTTTTTTTATTTCGAAGTAATTGTTTATAATATTGGATGTTGATTTTGGCTTTAGGGTCAGAATGAATAATTCAATTAATTTTTAATTGAACCAAACGTTTCGGCGCACAATGGTGGCCCTCATCAGTGGTTAATTTTTATTCTGGAAAAGACAGTTACAAAAATATCTATAATGGACGCAGTGTAAGATTTCAATTCATATAAGAAAATTATTTCGAATTTGGTTAAGTACAGTCTTGACTGTCTTTGGTAATATTTGCGTAAATTTTAAATGAGTGTTGTCTCTAATTGGGCAATTTAATCAAATAAAATGTGTAATATAATATAAGGTTCTGTGGAGTCTTAAGTGATAACAGGCTTTGGTAACTTTGGTACAGTTATTCGAAATTAAAAATTGTATTCTCATTATACTAGTTCGGTGAAGTTATTTGTTATAAGCAGCGAATAAAATTTACAATGCAATGAAAATAACTGGTAAATGTGAGATTTTATCCAAATTTGAAATTCGATTTGTGATTGAACCGATTTTTGTCAACTAACCTTGTGAAAATTCCAATGCGTATGCATTATAAGAGACTGAAATGTCGAGCAGTTCAGTTTGTACGTCTATTTCGTTTGAAAAATGCATGAAAACTGATGCATTGGTACATTTATTTCGAAGGTTTATAATTGATAATCGAAGGTTTATAATTGATAAAACTCTTAAGAGAAATTATTTAATGTAAAATGCTTTCAATTCAAAACTGTTTATCCACAAATAAAATAAACATAAATCAAATCAAATAAAAATAGTGCAATTCTGAATGCTTTTATTTTAAGACATACTATTTTGGAAAGTTTTCTAATTCAACCAAAATAAACGTTTTAATAAACAATGTTCATGGAATAGAATATATAATGATAGTTTAATTCATATAATAGTAAAATTTATTATACTTTTTTTGATAATAACAGTTTTTGTAACATGATTATGTTCTGCGGTTCGGTGATCCTTACCCAAAGCATCAAAGGTGCAAAGGTTTCTAATTTCAAAAACTTCCAAATTTTTATGTTTTTGTACTTTAAACTTTTCTTTCTATAACAATATGTGGGAAATTATAATGACCCTCGAGAACAAAATTGTAAGATAGTTTTTGGTGGATTTGGCTATAGGCTCGGCTTTAGGGTTCAAAATAATTGAATTCAATTGGTTAATAATGGAACCAAACGTTTCGGCATACAATGGTGACCCTCGTTAGTGTATTTGCGTTCAATTATTAGCTTATTGAATCCAATTATTTTGGACACTAAGGCCACATTCACCCAAAACTATTTTACCATTTTCTTTCCAAATTTCTTAAAAATATTGAAACAATACTTATACAGCGTTGTAAGTGAATCTTTATAGATTTTAAAACGAATTTCAGTCATCAGATGAAAACATAAATAAAAAATGTTCCTACTATTTTAAAATTCTTTTTTTTTAAGCATACGAAGCTGGTGAATTTCCATGCGTCAACTGATTAAAATAGTTGAGAGCACTTTAAAAATTTACTTTATCGTATAGTTATCGCAATGATAATTCCTGAAAATTATAAATAATTATTTAAAGTTAATGTTTAAGTTTCAATTATCAATTTCATTCTGAAGCTTAGCAGATGTACATGCATTTTTTAAATCTTTTCATTCTCGAAGTGAATTTTAAAAAGAATGCTTTATAAATTTGATTCAATTTTAATATACGATATCAGCAATCTTTTCTTATATTTAATTTGATTTATTTGGAATTACAAAAAATGTATAAAAATATGAAAGAATTGAAAAATTATGCAAAACTAATTCCTCTTCACTTATGATATCTAAAAACTAAGCTCGTATATTAAAATCTAGTATGATGAATAATTAATTTCAAGAAACTCGAGAGTATTCTGCATCACATTTTAAAATCAATTGAATTAATAAAGTCTTCAAAATGGTAAGCCTCATGATTTTAAAATCGTTTAAGTTCGAAATGATATTGAGAAATAGGTAGACAGAAAATATCTACATTCTAGAATATTATTGTTTATTCAAATTAAATAAAATCTGTAAAAATCATTTTTAATGCCCCTTTAATTCGGTCGGATCCCTGGAGTTAAATTTAAAAACAAATGTTTAATGGGATAAATAATTCCCTATCCCATCTCCAATAACAAATTGATTTCCAGGAAGTGTTTTATTATAAGCCCTGAATTCACGAATCAGCTCTTTAAAGAACACACTTCTCCTAAAGAAAGAAACATCCATTGATCTTGGATTTGATCCTTGCACCATGTGGCGGGCCGTTGAAACCAGGGCTCCACAAAATTGAGAAAGAGACTCAATCTCATCAGGATTCCACGCGTGAGATCAACCGAGGAAATAAATTGGGTTTCACAGGAACCACCTGGGATCCCACGTGGGATCTAATGAGACTCACCCCTTGTCATCCGATTTCTTCAACAGAATCGTGTCCTGTGCTTCGTTAGATCGAAATTCGTGATATAAACTGCTTAACGACCTAAAAAAATGCTAACTCGCGAACCACTAGATAAAAAAGTCAGCAGACACCACGAATAATCGGGCAAACGACCTGCATATTTTGCAAGTCGGAAGTTAGGACATGAACTCGAAGAATGATGACAGCAGAACTTAATCATCATCCCATAAAAATCTGAGGAGGAAAAATTACCTCATGATTGATGAACCTTTCCTATTAGTAAAAATTTCAAAAATAAATCTCTTCTCTAGGTAACCAAGCAATCTAGTTATATTTAATTTAATAAAGATTTTTAAGTTTTTTAAATTCACTCGCTTTGAAATTAAAAGTCGATCCAATTTATTAAAATTAAACATTTTAGAGAATATAAAAGTTTAAAAAATACCTGTATTTTTTAAACTTTTTAAAATTAAAAAAAAAATTTTAAAAAAATAAAATTTTAGTATTAAAACTGTGTTTTAATACTGAAAGATGATCAAATTAAAAAAACATTTTTTTGAAAAGTTTCCTTCTGTAAAGCGTCTACAATTCAAAATATAATTTCAAGTTCGAAGAATTCAAAATTGTACCATTTTATTCTCATCAATTTCAATTTGAAACATTAAAAACTTAAATTTTGAAAATATGAAACATTTCTAATTCGCCATATCAAATTGGAAACTTTAAAACCTTAAAAATTTGTAACTAGTCACTCAAAATTGAAGAAAATGTAATAATTTTACGGATAAACGACCAAAATTGATTAAATAAACGTGAAGATACTTATAAGAACTAAAATTTTCAAATTCAACAGATTAAAAATAAAGCATTGAAAATTTTTCACTTTCAAAATACAGGCGTATGAAAGTAAAAATTTTCAAATTAAGATAAATTCAAAATATAGATCGAAATTTAAACTTCTAAAACTGGCAAAAGAAATATAACAATTAAGCACTGAAACCTCTGAAACTTATTTAATTTCCCAGTTTAAATTTAAGGATGTAGATTATTAAACTATTAACATTTGAATTGAGCAGTTGAAAAGACTTCAAATTAAATATTTCAAATTCATGCCTTCGAAATTTCAAACAGATTAAAAGATTTGAAAGTTTCTCAAAATTGCAAATTTTTTAATCAAAGCTAAGCAGAAATTTAAAATTTTGAATTTTTTGTTAGTTTTCATTTTTAAAGCATTTAAACTTTAAGAAATTCTAGCTTCGTGACTTCTGCCTTTTACATTTGAAGACTTCAACATTTCAGAAATTTGAAAGCTCCATAACGATCGTCAATTACCTAAAAATCCTTAATCAACTCCTTTCAAACAGACTATTTTCGAGTTTTTATTTTTTATGGAAAACAAAGTCTTTCAAATTTGTTTATTTGTTTCCAAGCTCAAAAGCTATAAATGTATAGCTTCTTGAAAATTTTCTACAAATAAATATGCAATACTTTATACTTTTGAATTTGTAATATTTCAAAATAAACATTTGCGAACTGACTCTGCTAAAAATTAAAATTTGAGAAATTGACCAACTTTAAATCGGAATCCGTGAAGCTTGATAGATCTACTGACTAGTATGTAAATAATAAGTCTAAATTTGCATACGTTTATTGCAAATTTACAATTTCGGAAATTTATTTTTCTATGGCCTTTAATTCTTTTTGTGGAGTCACTTGAATTTACCTTTTATAAAATTATTAAAACATAAAAATATATGACAACCTCAAAAATAGTTAAAATGCCAAAGCATTCAAAGTTGACGGAATTCCCATCTAAATGTTAATAGTGAAAAAGCATCATTTGAAACAAATTAAAAAATAGATCAGAGATTAAGATCTTTCTACTTAAGTTCAGAAAAATCTGTAAACGCGTTCAAATGTGAAATCTTTTAGTTTGAAGTGGCTTTAGATTTCAAAAATAGAAATAAAATTTTCAGATTTTAGTATGACGTTAAAATTATTTTTCATTATTTTTCCTTATAAATAAGTATCAATTGTTAAAAATGTTATGATTTTCATCGTGATAGTAAAAGTAAACTTTATACCATCCCAAAACTGATGAAAACTAGTTTTAAAAAATCTAACCAGTCTTGCAAGTTCCAAATGACGAAAATCCAAAGTGAAACGTAAAATTGAGATCTTCCTTGAAAATGTGAATGCACCAACTTTATCAGTTATTTTATGGAGAGGATGAATGTTGAAAGGTGGGAGCTTTGCGGATAAGTTTATTGGAGATGTCGGAGTGGGAAGTTGAAATTGGTCCGTCCGTAAAAAGATAATTGGACTTTACGTGTCTGGGGACGTGAGTACATGAAATGCGCCTACAGTCTTGACGAATAATGAAATATAAACTTACATGCATGTACTTCCACAAAGCCACAGGTGTACCACGAAACTATATTATTCGTTTCTAACACGAGTTGGACGTATAGCCCACGGGCTTGCATTAAATGCTACATTCCAATACCAACAGCAACCAGTTTCGATTTTCTGAATTGGTTTCGAGCCTCTCGTGACTCATGAAAATCTTTCTCTCCAGAATATAAAATCATCTCAATAATGCCATCCAGATGCGTGTTCTTTACCGTTAAATGGGCAATCAAGTTCCGCACAATGTGCAAAATTTAAGTATCAACAGCTTTAAGCCATTCAGGAAACTCTCACGTCTCTACAACTTTCAGGATCATAAACTTTATTTTTATTATCGCGATTACAGTCGCAATAAAGTTCTACAAAAGTACAATTTGAAAAATTAATGCGACACTTAGCGAATGAAAGATGAATACAGAATATTTTGAAGCCATCATAAAATATGTTTACAAGCCTCACATTCTGGTCCCCTACGGTTTTTGTTGATCATATACTATCCTGTGTTTAATAATTGTCCCCTATTTTAAGCGAGTATAGACTTTTTTCAATTTTAATCAAATAAGAGAGGTGAGAAAAGTTTCAGATTTTCTTCTGGTTCCGAAATAAGGACACATGTTTAAATTGGCGGAATTTCTTTAAACTTTGTTGCAATCTCTAATTAATTTGACCTCGGATCTTGGATCTGATCAGATCTTTTAAAATATAAACAGGTCTATGGTGGTTGCGTCCCTGATCGCTGTGCAAGAAGGGATTTAACAGGCTCGTTCGCCGCCAGCTTGGCTGGGATGCAGAAGTTGAGTTCAGCCTGGCACACCTGTTCGGTCAGGTATGTGGGGGTCCCTCGCTCTCTCCAGTAAAACCCCATGGTATTGGAACAGTTGTTACAGTGGTCCCGAGTGAGTGGAACGAATCGTTAAAATCTGCAAACTGTTGCCGTTTTTATCCCCCCCCCCCCTTCAAAAACATTAGTATCCTACAATCTTCTATACAACTTAACAAGACTCATCTGCTTTAGACTGACTTGTAATAATTGTAAAAATATTGCGATCGCTGCTTAAGGTTAAGAATTTCTAAGTCCCGATTTGGATTTCCACATTACATTAATCCTAAACTTTTTGGCAACTACCCAGAATTAGCGATAAGAACTTATTTCCTTAACATCTTCAGTTCCAATATTACTTGTCGCAATTAGTGTTTTAACTTGAAATAATTTAATACTAAACGAAAAATTAATCTCTTGGGGAACCAAAAATTCATTTCTTGAAGGAGTTCATAACTGGTAAACGTATTTTTTGAGAAGTTGAGAATATTATTTGCCTTAAATGAAACAGAATTGTGAGGAGAGCAGGTCAAGGTCTCAGGTGCAATTTTCGAGACTTCGAATTCGGAAAGGCGATTCTTTTCGCGATTTCGTTACGCCTTATTCTTTTCACTTTTCTTTCATTTTGCTACCCACTTCTCTCCACGAACCAGTCTTCTCGAATGCTGCGCATTATAGAAAATTATTCACGCACAAACGATTGCAGTTGCAACATAGTGGGGCTTCAATAAATACAACTGCTTCTGCCTTTGGAACTGACCCTTATATTGGGACTTTACTCAGAAAAATAACAACAAATAATTTCAAAATAAAACTTTTGTTAAATTACTTTTTAGTTTGTGATCACACAGATCGATTTCAAATTGACCTAGTCACAATTATTCTAACTTATTTCCAGGATTTCGCGATTGAGTAAAGATTTTCGGCCAACATAAATTTAGAAGTAATGTTTACAGTTGAACTCTGCTGTATCAAGAAAAAATTCCAGCTACTCTTGGTTTCCCTGTCAAATCAACATCCTTTGCAAAAATAGTAGTTCTTTACCTCAAGAAAATAAAGTATTTAAACTTGAGATTAACAAATTTTAATTCAAGTCGTTTGTGAGATATTCCAGGGCAGGTAGCAATATTCGAGGTGACATATTTTGAAGGTCGAGTATTGAGCTCCGGCAAACTTTGCCGTATTTAAGATTTCTAGTTCGGCAAATTTTGGTGTCAATAAAGATCTTTCTGTTCCGATAATGTCTTTTGCTACTTTGGAAAAATAGTACAATATTTTACTATTTTATCATAAAATGAAGAATATTAAGTTATAAATACACACAAAGTGTCATATAATCAAGAACATTACACACTAAAAACACACTAAAGAATTGCTCATCACTTCAATATTCCTATAATAATACACTTTATCACTAAGTTGCGAATTGTCTAGCAGATGGCAGCACTTTAGATTCCAATCACGAATCCTCACGACCACTCTTCTGTGACCAGTCACTAAAATGCCGTACTATAAAATTAAAAAACGGCAAAAAATACCGTATCTGTATACAATACGTATTTTCAGTGCAGATTTCGATAACACTTTTTGCAAGAGAAACAAATCCGAAACTTTAAAATCAATATCTGTTAATTTACACAATTCTTTAATATGGATTTCGATCGGACTTTTAGTCATAAAGACTAATCTAACATTTTTGAATCGATATCTCAATTAAAATAAACAAGATATTTATTTGTGATAAGCAGGGCCGCATTTAGTACAGGGGCCAGCGGGATCATGGCCCCAGGGCCCCCACCAATTAGGGGCTCACCACTCACAACTCCTTTCTAACCTGTCCTGTCCAATCTTATTCGATCATATCTTATCACCCCTTCCCTTCCTACCCAATAGCCCTTCCACCAATATTCCCTCCACAACTTTCACTAAGCCCTCCCCCTGCTTCCCATACCCTCCTTCTCACCAATCCCATCCCTTCCCTCCCTTCTTCTCTTATTCCCTCCCACCCCATCCTCCTTCCCATATCCGAAACAAGTTTGAAATAAAAACCCTCAAAATTTGATAATTGCGAATTGAAAGCATTTGGAATCAGGGGCGTAGCGAGGTGGGTGGTGTGAGGTGTGTGACACCCCCCAAATGGTTGTGCCGTTTCGACATTTTCGGTTAATTCGACTATAAAGTCGGCTAGTCGGCAAAAAGTGGTAACTAGTCGTCAAATCAAAATCGCTGCGAACTCAAGACGCTCGCTACGCCACTGTTTGGAATTGAACAATTTTTAACAATTTTAAATTATTGAAAACGTTCAAGATAATTAGACAATGTCAAATTGAAACGGCTGGAATTTGAACAACTTTGTCATTAATAATTTTGTAACTTTTCACTTAAATTTTTAAAATTTTGCAATCTTGCATTATAAATTATACAATTATTATAGAAGGCTTACAATTATGGCTTTAAATTATGATATTTGGAAAATTTATAGTTGAAAGAGGGATTATGTAATTTAACGAATTAATTTAATTTAAATATATTATTATACATATATTATTATACAGGGTGTCCCAGACTCAAGTGTCCGGACTTATATAGCCGTATAAAAATTAAAAAAATAAATGGAAAATTCCTTTTCCAAAAATCAGTTGAAGTTTTAGTTTTTTAGTTATAAAACATTTAAGCTGGACCAATCAGGAGCGCCGTATAAACAACCGTGTGTGCGTGAACGGGATTCCAACGTAGTGTTCTCCCGTCGCTAACCCTACCTCTGCGCTCGCTGTGATAACACTGCGTTGAAATCTCGTTCACGCACACACGGCTGTTTATACGGCGCTCCTGATTAGTCCAGCTTAAATGTTTTATAACTAAAAAACTAAAACTTCAACTGATTTTTGGAAAAGGAATTTTCCATTTATTTTTTTAATTTTTATACGGCTATATAAGTCCGGACACTTGAGTCTGGGACACCCTGTACATGTATTATATTCATTGTATAAATATATGATCATTATTATTATTATGAATGTCTCAGGCTTAAGATGATTACAGCCCAATATGTCTAAGGCATTTTTGGTTAGAGTTGGATTTATTATTATTATTATTATTTCACGTCCTGAAAATAAAAAATGATTCCTTAATTTGTATGTTTTAGATTTTGAAAGTGTTTAACTTAATTAATTTAGGCTCGCCCCCACTAATTGGAAATTATACTCGACTTATATTGAAAAGATCAACTCGTAAACACTTCCAAATTTGAAATTGTTCACATCTAAAGACTTCAGGGAAAAAATGAGAAAGTTTCATTAAGCCAAGCATCGAAAAGTGGAATTAAAAAAAAAATGATTCCCTCGAGTGAAAATTCCTTACGCTAAAAAAGCAATTAATTCGAAGTTAGCGCTAATTTCATTCTATTCTAAAATCGAAAGGCTGTATCAAATCATAATGAAACTCGAAGCTTTGCATTTTAAAATTATAAAACTGTACCTGCAGAATTGTCTTTCAGTTTGTACTGTAGAGTATCTGCTTCAAAATGATATTTTCGCTTCCGCACTTGCGATATTCGTAGGTCTTTTCTTCAGCATTGCTTGCAGCGACTTGCCTCACTTTGACGATGTTTCCATCATCCTCTTCCTCAAGTTTCCACAATGTATCGAAATAAAGCTGATAAATCTTCTCGCATTCCGATGAAATCGAGACGCAGACGTGAACCTGTTGCTTGAGAATTACAGCACAGGCGTTCATAGTGTCCAGGAGAAGTGCACATAATCTGGCGATGTGCATTTCTCTTTTCTCCTGAACGCCAGGATCCTGAATGTAATTGTCCAGGTCGTCTACCAGCAAGACAGAAGGTAGCGAAGCAAAAGAGTGTAAATCCACGAGCTGTTCTACGAGGGCCTCGTAATTTGGGAGGTACCTGCAAAATGAACAAAAAATATCGTCAATTCGAATTTATAATTATATATAGTATTTATTGCCAACGGCAATACCACGCTGAAAACACCAGTTCCCGTAAGATCACTGAAGTTAAGCAGCGTTGGGCGCGGTTAGTACTTGGATGGGTGACCGTTCGGGGAATACTGCGTGGTGTTGGCCCGTCGTGGGTGTGGTGGACCCACACTGGTAGTATTTATCCACCTAGAAACACTACCCGAATCGGGTAGTGAGGCAATGAACTTTCGAGTTCGAAATGCTAATCAATTTTTTTTTTATATAGTATTTATTGAACTATTGACAAAGAAAATAAACATCTGCTTTTAAGAGGCCATATATACAATTTTGTCTCAGTTGGAATTAATGATAGAAGTTTCATCATGAGTTTCATAATAGATTTTGGGATTTTTTAAAATTACATCACAGCGTGCCAGCGTCCTTGAGGATATTTAGAATCCTGAGGCCTGAGGCCCTGGTCAGTGAGGGACCAGACTTAGTGACGCCTGAAAAGGTTGTGTGCGATAAATCCCTCCCTCGACTGTGAGAACGACTTGTTTTCAACCTCTTTAAAGGGCCCTGGGTCCACTTTTTTATAACACAGATTCATCTTTAAAAAATCTGAATACCAGACAAAGAATCCAGGAAAGTTAATTTAATTACATAAATGACTTTGAATCTTCTTTTTAAAGACTCTAAATTAATCGTTTGTACATAATAGTACTATAGGTTTTATAGAAAGTCGCATAGAATTTCGAAGAAAGTCCAATTAAATTTTTAAAGACAATGCAAAAAGGCAGCAATTTCGAAAACCCGAACGTCTTCTAGAACTGACCTTAATTTTGAAATTGTTTGACCGTTGTGTTGTCTTAATTTAATTTATTTTTTAATTTAAAGATTTGAGAATTGGCATATACTTTTCAAGTCCTAATTTTTTGTACATTGAAATATACTTTTGCAAATTCGAAAAATCTTCTCTTCAATTATTTAATTTTAACTCTATTCAATTCCAAACTCATATCTAATTTTATAATAATTTTCATTAATTGCGAAGGATTTTAAATTCAATTTATCATCAATAATAAATATTACTTAAGGGAGTTGGAAGCAGAACCCAAACTCAAAATTTTACTCATTTTACTCCATAAATACTAGAATTACATATTTTGCAGATAATGAGAGCCTATTCCTGTTCTGAATCAAATCTGCGTATTCGGAGTGATGAATTGACTAATTTCAATAGTTTTGGTGTAAACTGTTTTGTTTTTTTATTCGAATCCGGGCATCCAAAACACTCCAACAAGGCCGTAGCCAGGGGGAGGGATGCGTGTTTGACCCCCCCCCCTCCCGAACATTTTTAAACATGTACATAATATACATATACTCTCCTGTGTGCCACTGCATAACCCCCCTCCCGAAATTTGTTCTGCTGCATTCTCCATGTTAAGAACAATGGAAAAAGTATCATGCAGGGGAAGGGGGGGGGGGTCCAGAAGTTCCTGAAAAACGTATCACGTATTTTGCGAATAGCCCCTGAAATTAGGTGAAAAATTTGCTGTACAGTTCTAAAGTAAAAATTCGTGAGACAAAAATAATTCAGGAAAATTTTAAAATTATGCAGGCATATTTATAAATTATGCAGCAAGTAAAAAATGTTGTCTGATTTTTCGAAAACACAAACAGAATATGAATCGTACACAATAAAGGATTTTAAGCACAATAAGGGATTTTAGCTTCAGTAAAAATAATTCTCAACACTCCAGACATACATAAAATTAGCCAACAATCAAGGCTTTAAATTTGAGGCTGCATAATCTAAATGTGAAATTATTTATGTTAATAATTGATTTGAAACGTTTTTGACCTCAAAATGTTTAATTGTTAAGGGCTTGCAAACTATTTAAAACGCTCCAATGAAAAATTATTCCATCTTTAATGTTCTCGAATAAAATGTTTCAATTTTCTCACATTATGAATGTCAATTTTGAAACTATCAATATGATTAAAATTGAAATTAAGTAGCGAACTAGTGACAAGAACGTGCAGGCCTGATTTTGGGTACAAGCGAAATTTTAAAGTGAAATTTCTCGTAGACGAACGGAGGGTGGTGCATGGTCAGGGCGGCATTTAAGGGGGTGGGGGCCACCCTCTTTAAAAATCTAGTTAGTAGTAAGGTTCAACCCAGTGAAGGACTTTGAGCATCATCCGCTTATTTACAGTATCGGTACACAGTCAGTTGTGTGCCCGAAGTGACCCATGTATTCAGAACGCGTTAGTTTTTTTTGGAATTTGCTGACCTCTAACAGAAGCATATTTCCAATTTTTTTTATTAAATAATTATGTATGTTCAAGTTTTGTCTGTCTTTTTTAAAACTCACGCCTACATTTGATATCTTTATCTCTAATGCCATTTTTACATCCGAGGTCTATCCGGAAAGTATCCGACCTTGCGCTCTAGTTTTTTACCTAGTTGTACTATTGTCAAAACCAAGTATTTACCATTTGGGGGAGGGGGGGGGGCTCTGTGAGGCCCACTTATAGTGACACGGACCTGCGAATCTTTACTCGACAAGTGTACGCAGTTGCGTATACTAGAAGTCTAACCACGTACGTCTCGTATTTCAGGATGACGGGACGCACAGAACAAAGAGTGTGCATTAAATTTTGCCAAAAACATGGCCGTCCATGTTCGGAAATCATCGCTATGATTCAGAAAGCATATGGTGATGAGTCTATGAGTGATACTAAAATTAAAGAATTGTTTAGGCAACTTAAAAGTGGTCTTACTTCAGTGAAAAGTGACCCTCGCTTGGTAGGCCGGTAATAACCAAAATGCCACAAAATGTGGAACGACATTCTTAGCCAAGATTCGGGGAAAAGTACAACTGGGTCCTTCACCACGATTATGTGCCTGCATACGTGCGTATTCAGCAATTTCTGGTGAAACATGACCTCACACAACTTCGGCAGCCCCCATAAAGCCGTGACTTGGCGTCCTGTGAATTCTGACTGCTTACCAAATTGAAGTATCCTCTAAGAGTAAAACAAATTCAAGATGTAGAAGGAATAAAACAGAATGCGACGAAGCAGCTGTTGGTTATTGCAAAAGGTGACTTTCAGGATATGCTTTCGGAAGTGGGAGGATCACTTGAAAAAGGTTGTGACATCCAAAGGGGTGTAATTTTAAGGGGATATCATTGACCTTGGCCAAAATTAACTCTTACTCCTGGTACCCCACAAGGTCGGACACTTTCCGGACATACCTCGTAGACAAATAACTGCAAGCAATTCTCCATTGTCAGGTGTTTCAATAATTCAACTCTTTAAAACCGCCGCTGCCACCATATGTTTCTGAAAGCCCATAACCTTAGTTTAAAAATCCTGCAAGGTTTTTTTTATTTATTTATCGCGGGGATATGAATGTTCTAACTAATTATCATTTCTCGCGTATTTTTTAATATAAAGTTTAATTTTTATTGGACAAATTTTTTAACATTTCCTTTTACCAACAATACTTTAAATACTCAACAAGCCCAAAATGACCTATGTTTGCGGGAGGTGCGAAAAACAGCGATACAGAAAAAGGATTAAAACCTTAAGAGCCTAAAATTTGTCGCTCTTTACTCTGAAATCCTCCATCCTATTTATTTCAACACAATATCATTAAAAAAAAACTTTAAGGAAAATTGTCCATGTTATTGTAGAATTGTACGAATGTTCGGACAGCCTAAGAGTAAAACAGTTAAATAACGTATCCGACTTTCGTTGCACTTTTAATCGGTGATTTGTTAAAAAAAACTTCCGGAGATGTAATCAATTTTGGTAGTCGCTATATACATACAAAATGCAGACTGAAGAAGACACGTGGAAAAATGAAAGCTTACATAAATCGCATGAGTTTGAAAGCTTCGGTGCTTGGGTTACTTCTGTCATGATGCGTCAATGGTGGAGACTGCAATGCTTTAGGTGCGATGTAAATAACACGATGACCCTCTTCAGCCCAATGAATAGCTGCCTGTAAGAAAACGACAAAAGATGGTAAAGGAATTACTGTTTTCTTTCCAAAAGAGCTTGGGGTCAAGTGTATAACGCCCAGGTGGGCATCGGCTTCTCTTTAGTGGGAATCTATTTAAATCGATCCTCGGCGGTCTTTTTATATTCTTATTCAATAGGAAAGACGAGAAAGGTTTCTACGCAACGAATATATATCTTCCTTTTGTTGTGATTTTATTTTATCGTGCAATAAAAAACCTATTTTAGGGTCAACCGTTTTTTCGAAATCGCTTAAAAAAAGGATGTGGAATTAAATGCTTCATCCATGAATAGAGAGGAATATTTATTTATCGTATTTTCTCTAAATGAAATGGAAAACGAATCTTAATTCTTCAAGGGTTGAACTTTATTCTAGGGATGGAAATAAGCATTATGCTAGGGTGGTTAAAGAAATGCTTTCTTTTTTACGTGAATTTAGGAACCCTATATATTATTTGTTTATGATGAGAAAATGCTTAAAGTCGCTTTAGGTTATTTTTGCCAAGTAAGTAATACACAGTTTTACATGTAATTTAATATTAAAGGGGCATCAAAGCAATTTAATCTAAATTTGCTACAAAAATGCTATTGTTCGATTTTGAATGCTTTTGTTTGTTTGTCGGAATGAATCTAAATAGCGGCAAAAATGCGATAGATTTTTCTTAAAACTTTAGGAAATAAACCATTTTAAATCATGCGTTTTACCGTCTGAGAATGTGAAAAATTTCCGGCAGAAAGTTATTGAAAACTCGAATGAAAAAGCTGCCCAATGTTTTAATTTGAACAGCTTCAAACTTTAAATAAAAGTATATAGATAAAAGCGTACAAACACAATACTTTACAAACTCGAAGTTTTGGAATTTCAAAATAACAATAAAGATTCAAACGAAAAAAACGAAAAAAAAATTTATTGCCCAAATTTGATCCGTCAAATTCTAGTTTTTTTTTGTTTTTTTTTTGAAAAGAAAGATTGAAACTGCAATGTTTTCTACTTCTGAAATGACAAAACTGTCATGTTTGGAGTTGAAGAACCGATTTATAAAATTAAAGAGATATGCTATTTGCAAATTAAAGCTAGAAAATTTTCTAATCGTTTATATAGTGACGCAGTTATAATTTTATTGTTCAACTTTCCAGTCAAATGTTTCATGGAAACGTCAACTTCTGTTATTGAAAAATGGCTGATTAATATGAACAATCGTTCGTTATTAATATTTTCTAATGAAATTCTGACGAAGTTCTGAAAAAAATTATTAATAAAATAAACATGAATCATAATTGATTAATTTATTCAATAGAACTCGTTATATTGGACAGAAAATAAATGCAATGAATTCTATAGAATACTTTTCTATTCCAGAATTTATCTACTATTAGAAAATTAAGCGCGCTACGCACGCACTAATTACCCTTCGCTTTCCGAAAATGCATTTAAATAGTTTCATTTCATTAAAAAATATCCTCAAAATCTCGTAAATATCATCGGTAACAACGCATTCTAACATGAAATAATATTCAGTAAAAGGAGATATTTAATGTGAGTTCAAGAGATCCTATCCAGTGGCGGCGTAAGGGGGGGGGGGGGGCCCGCCCGGATGCTAGCCACGGGTGCCAAGCACCAACAGGTGCCAATAAGGGGTGACAAAACCAAAGTGTCACACCGCAACTGCCCCGAGTGAAAACCCATGCTACGCCGCCATTGATCCTATCGCTAACTTTTACACATTCTAGAATCCTCAAATGACTTTAATTCGTCAGCTTGAGTTTTGAATTCTGAGGCAAAGCTTCTATTCATAGGCAAAAAATTGCTTTCAAAGAAAAATCTCTGTAGGGTACTAAGATATTTTATTTAGGTACCCTCATGACAATTGTAAATATATTCCTACAATTCAAACAAATAAATTAGAACTTGTTTACCCTAGATAACACACACACACACACACACACACACACACACACACACACACACACACACACACACACACACACACACACACACACACACACACACACACACACACACACACACACACACACACACACA
>CAKNXH010001240.1:85063-96796 GCA_932178445.1 Andricus quercusramuli | reverse complement strand
ACACACACACACACACACACACACACACACACACACACACACACACATATATATATATATATATATATATATTATAAAAAAGAATGCACAGTAGTATACGATTCAAAATTATATATTAATAGAACACGAATTCTTAAGATCCAAGGCTGGAATTTTTTATTTAATGATATTAAAACTTTCGAAAAATTCTAAATTCATGTCAACATGAGTATTATAATAATTCCGTTATAGCCAAAAAGTTCAAAAATTAAAAACTATCAAGAAATATGCTATTGAGAAAAGCGCGCAAGGCTCGCTTCGCTCGCAAGTATTAGCGCGCCTAGAGTCACCTGTTGGATCTCGCACTTAGCGCTCGGTAATATTTTTATCTCGCGCTTCGCGTTCAATAATGTATTTACCCCGGGCTGCGCGCTCGCTCATTGTACATCCCCCACATTTTTGCATAGGACTTTTAAGATTAAAGGTCAAATCATCGACAAATGAAATTTAGTGATTGTGAATTATCTTTTGTTTCAGCTTCTTCGGCTTTAACGAACACATTCTCATCACGTGTCTCGTGAGAAAAAAAGGTTTAAAGCGAATTTCCAGATCTACTTTAAACGTGAACAACTTGTATCAATTTATTTTTTTATTCAGCTTCTGTCGTTTGTCCAAAAATTTGATTTTTCTATTTTTAATGTTGTTTTTTACGAATTAAACAAAAATTACGCGTCAAATCTTGCATGGTTTGACCGCGAAATGGACTTTTTGATTTTTCATTATTTATTGTACGATCAAAATTTGAATTTTCGATTTTTCGAGAAAATTCAAAAAGTTGTTAAGATAATCTGCAACGTTTTTCTTTTCTTGAGTTTTTTCATGTCGTGCTTTGTTTGGCTTAAAATGTTAATTTTCTTGTTTTTTTATTTATTTTGAAAATGCTATAACTCTGAAAATTTCCTTATTATCGAAAAAGTCATTAGGATAAATTGTGTCGCTTACTGAGCACTACGAATAGCCGTACATAAAATTTTTAAATCTTAAAAAATTGGTCCCAAAAATTTTGAAAATGCACTAACTTTATGAATTTTTATCCAAAATGGCTGGCTAACGAACACCTCCTTTCCTTTTACACCCTTATAAAGTATGCCAAAGCGCAATCCAATTATATTATTCTGTCGAAAGTTATCCTGTTCACAAACGACCACGACAACAACGACAACAGACAGAAAGACATTTTCCCATAAAACCAATACCTTCTCATGGATGAAAATGTAAAAATGTCAAGACATTAACATATTTAGAGAATGATAATACATAATTAGATTTTCCAATTCTGGATTTTCGACAATAAAATGCTCTCGAGTTTGATTTTATATGCGAAAACGTTGGATCAGAGAATTTAGGAGACTGATAAAACCCAAATTTGGAAATCAAAAGTTATCATATTTTTCTTATTTGATCAAGTTTACGTTCAAAATTTTTCTAATGCGATCATTCAAATTCTAGATCGGGGATCAAATGATTTTTGTAAATGTCAAAAATCCGACATTGATGATTCAAATTCAAAACTTTCATAATTTCTAACGAGATGACGCTCATCGATAATTACAGTTATTTTGCTTTGATTCCTGACTTTTGTTCATACATTATTGATAATATATATATATATATATATATATATATATATAACATTTAAGCTGGACCAATCAGGAGCGCCGTATTAACAACCGTGTGTGCGTGAACGGGATTCCAACGTAGTGTTCTCCCGTCGCTAATCCCACCTCTGCGCTAACTTCGATAACACTGCGTTGAAATCTGGTTCACGGACACCACAGTGTTCTTGAAGGTGAAAGAAGTTTGACTAAAATGGATCCAAAATCGGGTTGCATAGGAAGTTTCTACATCATTTATAGGTTCGAAATCTGGAAGAATAAAAATGCCAGCTGATCCTTTTCGCAAGATATCGATATTTTAATATTTAACATCTTATAATCACAATAAACATAATTCAATTCATTGACCTTTCTCAATTTCGCGCAAAATTTTTGTTCCATCTTAAAATCAGATATAGAATTAGGGATTTTCTCTTCAACCACCAGCTAACTTCACTTCACTGAGTGCTAAGGGGAAAAAAATGAATCGAATGCATGGAATTCGGCCCATTTTGCCCTATTTTGTTAGTATCTTCGTAAAATATAATTTTTTCTATATAAGTGTTTATGGAAAATAGTTATTATTTTTTAAGAACTGTTTAATGAAAGAATAAAATGATTATTTTTTATTTGAGAGGTTGCAGGCTCCGGAAGCTACGATCATGGTTCCTTGAAGAAACCAATCCCGAAGCTACTGGAACGTGTACGTCATCCGCTTCTGCTCCTTCTATCCTAGAAGGTAAGCAACAGCGGGAAATTTACGCGTGATAACATCGGGCAACACTGTTCCTTGGAGTCAGGTCTCTAGCCGCGGATGACCTTACGCGGCAGACAAGACAGTTGGAGATGAAGGTTTCACCTCTGGATACTTTTTTAGAGCTACCAATCTTTGTAGAAGGTTAATAGGAACAGTGTTGACGGACCAGACGGAGTGATCCCAGAAGAACAGCCTTTTGATATTACCATCGGCTGGTGCCGAGAATTCAATCACGTAAATGGTCTTGTTCTTCAGACCTTGGAGGACAATATCAGGCTTCGTAGCACTGATACGTTGAGTGGTGGAGAATGAGAAATTCCAGAAGATCTTACACTGATCATTCTCCACAACGGACTCGAGTTCCCCCTGGGCGTTTGGCAAGACGGGCAATAGATCAACACCATAGAAGTACCTAAAATGGTAATATAACACTTTTAGAGCTGCATTGTGTCTCTCTATGTACGCGTAGCGTGCATATTTAGAGCATCCACTGAGAACATGTCCAAGTGTGTCTGGCTCTTGCTTGCACGCCCGGCAGTTGGTATCGCGTACAGGTACATTCATTATGCGCTCGCGGTAAACTAAGGTGTCTATGACGCCGTCTTGACAGGCAAAAAGAAATCCCTCGGTCTCCGATCTCAATCCAGCAGACTTGAGAAACATGTTGGACAGACCCATCGAGAGCTCTTCTCTGCGTATGATGCCGTAGAACTTACCATGAAGGGGTTTGTCAGCATGTTCTCTCAGTAGGAGCGTATGTTCTGCTTCCTGTATACGACTTTTGAGCAACAGAGGTGTTAGTGATGCTAGGCCATGTGTAGTGTCGCTGGAATGAAATGGGAGGTCAAGCTCCTCTGCGGCCCTATCTGCTGCATGGTATAGAAACGCCGCAGCATTGGCGACTTCACGTTGATGTACGAGTCGCGTAAGGGAATCCGTGCTTTTTAAAACTGAGCACTGAGCAGGCTATAGCCAGAACCGTTCTTCGATAAAGACACTCTAAGCTTAGCAAGCCTCTACCTCCTTTATCGCGAGGGAGATATATTAGAGGTACGGAAGATCTAGGATGAAGACTTCGTTGTATTGTCATCATCTTGCGTATGCTTTGATCAAATTGTTTCAACTCATCGACGTTCCATTTTACTGCACCAAACGTGTAGAGCAGTATAGGAACGGCCAGCATATTGGTCGCCTGGATCTTATTCTTTCCAGATGATTCGGAAGCCCAAATTTTTCTGAGAATTTTGCTGTCCCTTTTATCCAAGGGCCGTTTTCAAGTTATGCACATTTTGGGTTTCCGCTTGCGGTATTCCAAGATATGTATATGTTTCTCCAATACCAAGATGTTTAACTGTATTTCCGCCTATGAGTTGAACATTCTGATCGTCACGGGATGATGTAGTTTCTAGTCTTTCTTGATGTAGATGGACGCAGGCACACTTGTCCAGCCCGAAGCTCATGCCAATCGCTTTACATGAAATTGAATACATATGGTGATCTGTAACGAACACGATAAATTTTGTTTCACAGGAAGAAACAAAAAATACAGTAAAGACTGTCATTGTACAGCCATTCTTGCACGTGTTAAAGAGAGTTTGAAATATATCGACAATAACAATAGCCTAGGGTTTTGGTCGGAGAAAAGTGGAGAATCAGTTCACCGAGAGTTCCTGAAGTTCTGGGATCGTTATAAAAAAATTCCTCAAATGACGAATCTTATTCATCAAGACTACTCGAAACACTGACTGATTTTTCATCACTCCATATCTGAGTACAATAATCTTAGGAATTATACAGAAATATAGACGAATTGAGAAAAGACTGAAGAAATATCTAAAAACAAAACAAAAATTTTTTTAAATTAAATTGGGTCATATAACCAGCACGTCCTCGTCGTTGGTCCTGAGCTGAGCTGAGAGTCGTTCTTATTCACCATTTTCAATCGTTTGAACATGTTGAATTTTCTCACTACGACTAATGTCACTTTTTCATCATTCGAATTGATAAAATGTCGATATGTCGCGAAAAGGATCAGCTGGGATTTTGATTATTCCAGATTTTGAACCTATAAATGATGAAGAAACTTCCTATAAAACCCGATTTTGGATCCATTTTAGTCAAACTTCTTTCACCTTCAAGAACATTGTGACACACGGCTGTTTATACGGCGCTCCTGATTGGTCCAGCTTAAATGTTTTATAACTAAAAAACTAAAACTTCAACTGATATTTGGAAAAGGAATTTTCTATTTCTTTTTTTCATTTTTATATGGCTATATAAGTCCGGACACTTGAGTCTGGGACACCCTGTATATAATTTAAAAAAAGTTAAACAACCACCGCAGGGTACCACTATATATATATATATATATATAATTTTAAAAATTAGTTAAACAACCACCGCAGGGTCCCTCTAAGAGCAACCGCCATCTAAAAAATGTCAATAGCCCCCAGTAGAACCGCGGTAAATCACACCTATGGCCACGTCTCACAACCGTGAGATGGGTGGTCACAAGGCATGACGAAATCACAACGACAGGCCGGCGAAACCTTCGTGTGTCCTGAGGACACGAAGCGACCCAAGGATGACAGCTTTCTGCATCCATCTCGCTGAATACTTTCGGTACAGTCGTTGCAGCTCTCTCTCAAGGTCTTGATACCTCTCTTTTTTTTTCTTTCTCCTTTGCAGTGACGTTGTATTCGGACGGAACCGAGAATTCGACCACGAATATAGTTCGTTTCTGGAAGTCTTGGAGAACAATGTCAGGCTTTGAGTACGCAACGGAGACTGCTGCCCGAAAATCGTAGTTCCAGAAAATTTGGCACTTCACGTTTGGGACAATTGACTCTATCTCCCTTGGAGCGTTCGACAGGGCAGGGTTGCGACCAACATCGTAAGAGCGACAAAGGTGGTAATAATGTACTCTTAGGGCCGCATTATGTCTATAGATGTACGTCGTTCCTGCGTGGGTCGGACAACCAGATAGTATGTGTTCTAGGTATTCAGTGTGTGCATGACACGCTCTGCACCTATCACTGGGAACTTCTTGACATAAAATGCGGGCACGGTATGCTAAGGTGGAAATGACACCGTCCTGGCATGCGAAAATAAAACCCTCTGTACCTGAATTAAGCCCTGATGATTTGAGGAAAGCAAAAGTTTGCTCCTTCGACAAGGACTGTTTTTCTACATTTCTGTGAAAGTTTCCGTGCATATGCTTGTCGAGTAGCTCTTCGTGAAATTTTCTAACCTCTGCTTTCTTTACTTCGGCTTTTAGACGTGAAGCATCTAGATGGAGTAATGCACTTTCCTTACTTCTGATGTTAAAATTCAGGCCAAAAGGTCTTGGCAGCTTGCTCTGCGGCTTTGTAAAGGAACGCTCCTTCGCCAATCATCTCGTGGTTTCTGACCATCTTTAGGAGAGAATCTCTGCCATTCGCAACGATGTAAGCTGTACTTAGAACAATTCGGTTATGAAGACACTGGAGATTCAGAAGTACGCGTCCGCCTTGACGGTGTGGAATGTATCGCGGAACTGATGAATTGATATGCAAGCTCGTTCTTCGTCCATTGAACCACCCCAAACGAGTAGAGTAGAACTGGGACGGCAAGCATGTTAGTCGCAGATACCTTGTTCAACGCCGACAGATTGGAAGACCAAATCTGTCGAAAAAGATGCTTGTATCTGCTTCGGAGACTCCTTCACTGATGTTACGTCCTGAATGTGGCTTTGAGGCACGCCCAGGTATCTATAGGTCTCTCCAGTGTTGAGATGTCTAATAACACTTATATCCACAAGCTCAGGGTCCTTGGGAACGCCAGTAATCTTTCCTTTCTTCAGGTGAATTTTGGCACACTTGTCTAAACCAAAGTCCATTGCAATCTCTCCTCTGTAGTTCTTGACGATATTCATAGCAAATCGAAGTTTGCTTTTACCAGAAGCATAGATCTTTAGGTCATCCATATAAAATTCATGAGTGACTTTATGCTCGCGCTGATTAGTGTCGCCACAGAGGTTTCCAGGAGAATTTCGTAGTGCGAGAGATAGAGGCAGAAGTGTGATGCAAAAAAGCAAAGGGCTCATGGTATCATCTTGAAAAACGCCCCTCTGGAAGGTGACGTTGTTCGTTATCAGACGATAATTTCTAGATGAGATAGTACATCTAGTTTTCCAAAGAGGCATCAATCTCTCTATGCATCTCACTATGTGTGGATGTACCTTCAAGCGTTCCAACAGACAGATGATAAGTCTATGAGAGGTTGAATCGAAAGCTTTTCGGTAGTCCATCCAGGCCATTGACAGGACGCGCTGATGGGCTGCAGCATTTTTACAGGCACACCTGTCAATTAGCAGGTTCTCTCGACAGCCTGCTATACATTTTTTCGAGCCACGTCGTTCGTACATCTCTCGCCATACAAGCTCAATTCTTCGAACAATCCTGTTGTTTAGGACAGCTGTAAAGATCTTATACAGTGTGTTCAAACAAGTTATTGGCCTGTAATTCTCTGGGTTGGACAAATTGCCTTTTTTCGGCAGGAGTATAGTGCGTCCTAATACCAGCCAAGGCGGAATGGGCGTCTCCGACTTTAAATATGAGGTGAATATGCGGGCCAAATGTTGGTGTATAAAAGTAAACTTCTTCCACCAAAAGTTCTTGATACAATCTGGTCCAGCAGCGGAAAAGTTCTTCGTGCCTCTAAGTGCTTTTTTCACCTCTTCGGCAGTGACTGATGGACATTCCTTCTCAGATTTTATAAGGTTGTCGCAAAACTCCTTTAAGCGGATGATATTGTCAGTATCTTCTTTCAACTCCAGTGTTTTCGGAGGTTTGTATACCTCCTTAGGATGGGTGGATTTTTTACAGAAGCAGGGAGATCGCTGAAGAGGCGCGATGGGTCAGCGAGAAACTGTTGATTCTCCCTGATCTATCTCTCCCTCTTCTTTATTCTCCTCCTTTCGTCATATGACAGCCGTATTTCGTCAACAATATTCTGCTTGATTGTCAGCAGCTTTGACTTGTTTAGCACCATAAACTGAGCAATTCATGATCCAGAGGTCGGACTCTTGCGAGATATCTCCACGAAGGGAGGCATGCATTTCAGCCAGATCTTGCGGCTTAAGAGGAACTTGGATGTTTATGTTCCTCCTTGTACTGAAATTGCAATCATCTTTCAGAAGGTGCCTACTTTCTGCGGTTGTCCTTAATGTCACTTCATCTTCTGCTGCAGCTTGATCAAGCAGCGGTTGGTGAAGCGCTCCGCGTACATATCCATTTTTCTCGAGGTAGTCGGCTTTATTTCGCAATGACTGATGCGAAACGTGCTGAAGCTCTGGGTGTTTCTGGCACCTCAGAGTGTGCATACGCGCCATAAAGCCTCCACGAACAGGGACAATGCTGGCATCGTAGCCGTCTAGCACGTCATTCTTAAGTTGATCCGTCCACTCAATGTGGGCGTTCCGCCAGTTCGTCGTTGTGTTTCCATCTAAATTATTTTCAGCACCCCGAACTCTAGGATGATCGGCATTGTTTGCCGACCCATTGTCGGGTGCTCTGCGCGTTCGATCGTTTTGAACCGCATCTACAACATTTTGGTGTCTTGGTGGTTTCATTGTTGTTCCCACGAGAAGCTAGGGAAAGAGTTTGTGCATCCTTGTAGAGCCCCGCGTGCAAGGATAAGGCTGATACTCTGAGAGGTCGCCCGGTATCCCAGGGTCACTGTTAAAGACACCTCACCCAGGTGCCATTCAGCTTTCGGCACGGTTCTTACGCCTTCGCTTAGAGGTTATTCCTTCGGGACCATCCCTGGACAATTGTCCGCGACTGCTTATTAATTATTGTAACCATATTCAGCAAAAACCCTTGGTACAGGGACCCTCTATCCGGAACCCGAGGACGCTTTGTGGCTTTGTCATAGGCCCTTCGGTTCTATTCCAAAGGAATCGAAACCGAAACCGAATATATAATTTAAAAAATAGCTAAACAACCACCGCAGGGTCTCACTAACAGCAACCGCCATCCAAAAAATGTCAATAGCCCCCAGTAGAACCGCGGTAAATCACACCTATGGCCACGTCTCACAACCGTGAGATGGGTGGTCACAGGGCACGACGAAATCACAACGACAGGCTGGAGAAACCCTCGTGTTTCTTGAGAACACGAAGCGACCCAAGAATGACAGCTTTCTGCATCCATCTCGCAAGTGCCTTGGCATATTTTTGGCACTTACTGTTTGTAAATTTTATCTTGCGGAAAAGAAGTTCGTAATACTTCAAGATACGGGTTTTTATCACCTTTCCCAATAATATAATCTATAATATATTCGTGTTTATATTATAAACACGAATCATACAACAATATCGAAGTAAAATGTCATATCAAACAAAATATAACAATCTCACGTTTTTAAGCTAAACAAATAACTCTAGACTTGAACTTGGGATTAGCGCAATATGTACTTCGCGAGCCAATACCCGCATGCCCGCTAGGATGAAATAAAATATTTTGTTGGCTGCCTTATCCCCTTATTTTCTTTCTTTTGGTGTAAAATGAATGTGCAATTTTTTAAAAATAAGAGAATGTTTAATAGAAGAAACTTATTAAAAAGTAAAATCACCTTATACAAACTATCATAAAATTTTAGAAATTTTTTGAATAACATTTTATTGATATCACCAATACCACGCAATACCATTGCAATAAAAATAATATATAAATAATAAATAATATAATAAATACATAATATATATAATAATATAATGAATAATATCGCAATACCACGCTGAAAGAACCAGTTTTCGTTAGATCACTGAAGTTAAGTAGTGTTGGGCGCGGTTAGTACTTGGATGGGTGACCATTCGGGAATACTACTGCGTGTTGTTGGCTCTTCGTGGGTGTGGTGAGCCCACACTTGTAGTTATTTACTACAAGAAACTATCCACCTAGAAACACTACCCGAATCGGGTAGTGTCACGCCTACCCCGAAAGGAAAATGGCTTAATGGCATACATACATATATACATACATACATACATACATACATACATACATACTTTTACATAAGAAACACATATTTTCCTGCTTTGGAAAAGTTATATTCTGTTTCTTTTTTACTTTAGATACTTGGTTGTTGAATAAATCTCTATTAAAACTTAGAAATAGAAAACGCTTTATTTAACAGAATCGCCTCGGAAAATTGAAACAGCAAGAAAATATGTCTTTCTTATGTGGAAAAGTAAAATTAACAAAATCTTAAAAAAATGATTTTACATTTTTGTTATCGTTTGTATTAGTTAACATTACTTTTTATTAAGTCCCGCAGATTTATTTTCTGATATCCTTGTAAAACAGTTATGTTCTTCATGCAAAAAGACGATATTTTACAAAAACGGACCTCAAATTGTCTTTAAATGCTTAAAGAACCCCTTAAATGTTTATCGGATATTTTTAAAGTAATTCTAGGACTTTTATCAAGAGACATTATCTGAAGAACTGTGAACGAAGAAAAATATCGTTCAAAGGGGTAGTTAAAAAGTTTAGGGGTATTTTTTATCAATAGCACACATTCTAACTTTTATAAGCTCAGTTTTATTATTCAAGGCTGAAAATATCTAAGGCGTATGAAAAAAAAGCTTAATAAATTTTCAACACCTTATATAGAGGGTTTTCTTTTTAAGGTGTTATTTTTCGGGGTAGCATTTTGAATAAAATTAGGGTAACATTATTTTCAGTGATGCCTACCATCATTTTATTGTTACACTTATAGCTTTTACGTAAGTCATTTGTCATTTTAAAAAAATTAACTCTTTATAGCGCCAAAAGCCTTGGACGACGGGTTAAACATTTTTTTTAATTGATAAAAAATTGCACAATCACTTTTTCAACCAGAACGCATTCATCTTTTTAGAAATCTTGACAGCAGAGGTGTATTCCCTTTCGAAAAGATATGACAGAAAAAAAATGACAGGTGTGTCATTTTTTCCCTGTCATTTTATCGCGACCACAAGAAAACTACAGGCAAAATGACAGGAAAACGACAGCCGAAAATGACTGGCCCTGATTGGCCATAATTTATTATAATATCGTGTAACTTTGTAAATCATCGACGACTTGCAGACTTATTCGTAAGCCATTTGAACTTTCCTGTGAAGCTTAAAAAATCATTAGCAAAATAAAACTAGTATGGAAATTTTCATGATGAAACACCTCTTTGTAGCCTGTTGCTAATTCCGGATTATCTTTCCAACACATAAATTGTGGAATGTGTTCGATTTGTCATTTTAATGCCTTCTTCTCCTTACAAAGGACTAAACTTCAGTACCACGGGCAACAATTTCAGATTATTTTCAACTTTCTTCATCCCCGAAGAAGTTCAATGCGTGCTCTTAATTCCATGCTCCAACAAAGAATGGTCTCGCCACGCGCACCTAAAGAAAAGTGAACCAATCAAAGGGTCCGCAGGTTGCGCGTGGCGGAACCATTCTTTGTTGGATCATGGAATTAGGAGCACGCATTGAACTTCTTCGGGGATGAAGAAAGTTGAAAATAATCTGAAATTGTTGCCCGTGGTACTGAAGTTTAGTCCTTTATAAGGAGAAGGCATTAAAATGGCAAATCGAACACATTCCACAATTTATTTGTTCCAAGATAATTCGGAATTAGCAACAGGCTAAAGAAAGGTGTTTCATCATGAAAATTCCCATAATAATTTTCTTTTGCTAATGATTTTTTAAGCATTACAGGAAAGTTCAAATAAGTCTGCAAGTCGTCGAGAATTTATGTTACACAATATTATTATAAATTATGGCCAATTAGGGCCAGTCATTTTCGGCTGTCGTTTTCCTGTCATTTTGCCTGTTGTTTCCCTGTCATTTTATTGTGGTCGCGAAAAAATGACAGACAAAAAATGACAGGGAAAAAATGACACACCTGTCATTTTTTCCCTGTCATGTCTTTTCGTAAGGGTTTAATTTAGTAGATCAACAATAAATTAATTAATGAATAAAAGACGCCTTTATACTAAACTGTTTAATTTTTTATCCCTTATACAAGTTAGTATGCATTTATTAGTGTCCTGGGATCGCGTGAAGTCGGAATAAGTTTTAAAATGGTATTAATTTTGCAATGTAAGTTTATTAGCAAGAAGGTATTTCATGCGATGCTCTCAACGCGGGCACCTTTGCATTACTGCGTATGCGACGCATAATGCGCTTCATTGGCTGCCGTTCGCGCGCTTATTTGAAATGTTAAAATACATTTTTTTTATTTATCATTATTAATCAGAAATAATTTTTTTTAACATGTTCAAGTGGTACGTGTATGGTTTTTAATATATTCTGAGCAT
>CAKNXH010001240.1:32158-84663 GCA_932178445.1 Andricus quercusramuli | reverse complement strand
TACTATAAGGATACGCTGTAGCGTATCCGCTCCGTTCGTTCGGTCCGCCAGGGTTCCGAAAAGGACATATGTCCGATTTTCTTCGGGCTCCGTGTACTTATGTATTTTGACGCGCTGATTACGAATATGATAGTGAAAATTGGCGACTAGTCGATTTTCATGGTGAAACCCATGAAAAACCCATAAAAATCATGTTTTTTTTTGCGTTTATCTCAGCTAATATGCAAAATAAAAAAAACGTTTTAAATAAAAGTTGTAGATCTCATTAAAACACACTTTTTTCATTGCATACATTTTTTCGTACGAGTGATAGTTTTCGAGAAAAACCTTTTTCCAGCGCCGTGTGGGGGGCGTGAAGGCACCCGTGTGACTGGTCACGAAAATAATGTAAGGTCGTACACCTACCCCTTTTCCAGCGCCGTGTGGGGGGCGGGAAGGCACCCCTGCGACTGGTCACAAAAAAAAATGTAAGGCTGTACCCCACCCCTTTTCCAGCGCCGTTGCGGGCACCCCTGTGACTGGTCAAAAAAATCGATTTACTACTGATTTTCTGGGAAACTGTCGTTCCTATAAAAAAATGCTTCAAACATAAAATGTGTATTTCGATGGGGTCTACAACTTTAGTTGGAAAGATTTTCTTGAATTTTGAACCATTACTGAGATAAATGCAAAAAACCATGATTTTTATCGGTTTTTTATGGTTTTCACCATGAAAATCAAATTTGCGCCAATTTTCACTATCATATTCGTAATCAGCGCGTCAAAATACATAAGTACACGGAGCCCGAAGAAAATCGGACATATGCCCTTTTTAAAAATAATTTTTTTCCAAGTTATTAAAAATATAAAGTTTTATCCAATGCAATTCGTATTATTGTTTGGCCCTCGGCGTGCAGACATCTTGGATTCCCCCCATCCAAATATCTTTGTCCAAACTGAAATACCTAATGTGCAGTGTGCAGTTTCAGAAATGTATACTTCTTGAAACTTTCGGCCGAAAGTTTCAATGAAAAGTTTCAAGGTACCTGAAACTTCTGAAATTTTAGGATTTGGCATAACCTATGGTCCTATGATACCATTGGCGGCAAATTTGAAATTTGTATCAGGATTCATAATTCAACTGAAAAGTTCAATTATACACGTTTTCTATATGAACTATTCATTGTTTTATAGTTATTTTCCAATTTTCCTCGATCTGAAGTGTCACCTTCATTATAGAAAATTTGAATTTTTCAAGTTGTCATAAGTATCAAAAATTTAATTGATAAAAAAATTCGTGTTTTTAACTTCCAAAGTGAAAGTTTCTAATCTTTCCGACTGACACTTTCAACCCTTTTAAAGGCACATTGTTATCATAATTCATAACTGAACAACAATGAATGAATTTTCAACTACAAAATGAACACTTACCTCAAAAATAAAGAAAGAACATGTTTCCTTTGTTCCCGAGATCAACGTAGCGTCAACACAACTTTCATTTGAAAACATTTTAAGTATTTAATTATTGCACTATCAACGTGAAGTGTGAAGAGGAAGAGCGTATGCCAAATGTTTTGAGGTTATACAATTGATCACCCCGGTAGGCCCGGTAGGTTTTGTTGTTTTTATTGGTTTTCATTCTGGTTTTGATCATTTTAGGTTGGCAATAGTTGCGTGAAGCAGACCAGTCCTCTAGTGGCGATCTTTCATACTATTAGAAAGTTTCAAACTCTTTATAAAAATATTCCAATTTTTGAAAAACTATTCAGCCGAAAATGAATAATTTATAGATTGAAACGTTGAAATCACAATTATCATAATTATTTTCTAAAAGATGAAAATTGAACCCCTTTTATTGCAGATAAGCTCTACGCTCTACTTGCCTCTACATTCTTTTTGCCGGCGCTGACGTCACAAAAATGGCTGACAACCCTGACAACTGACAATATTTTTGGAGTCGACAGCGACAGCGGCGTTCGTGTTTCGTGCGTCAAAAATATATCAACAGAACAGTGTATCTTATCGTAATTTTATTAAAAATCATGCTTGTTTATTAAAAGCTGTTGATTAGACAGTAAAAATTATGGAGAAAGTTAGCGTGGAGACACAGATCTCCACTATCGTTAACGACATTTTGGTAACTTTTCATTATTATTTATTGTATAGTATTGTAGGTAATATTACTTAAAAATTTGAGTAAAATACCTACATATTTTAGCATCTAATTACCATCTACAATATTTGCATGTAATGTTAATTACTTCCCCATTACTAGCCCGGACAATGAAGATTCAGAGACAAATGCTACTTCTAAAAAAATTAAAAGCTGTTTGTGAATAGGTTAGGTTTTATTGTATTATGTATCAAATCTTCTTTAAATTAAAATCCCTTTAAAAATGGAAGCCGAAACAATCACAAACAAACAACTAGACAAACAATGAATCATCATATACTTTGTTTTTGTGGTATGATTTTCAACGAAATTTATCAAATAAATTTAAAAGACTGTGGAAAATAAAGATCATTTGGTGATTCCATTAGATATTAAAATGAAAATTTTATCAATTACATATGCTGGTAATCTGTTTCATTATTATTAACTAATTGATGAGATGCTATTCACCCTGAACAAATGTTAAGAATTTATTATAAAGCTGAGGTAAGCAATCATTTACTTGAATGTTCGAAAAGGCTTCTGAAGTCGTTTGAGGAACGTGGAAAATTAGTATTTATTTTACGTAAGTTTAAATAATTTCATTCGTATTTATCAACACAAATCGATCTCAAATGCGTTTTTCAGCAATTCGTAAGTTTTTTTAAACGTATGTGAAGAATTTTCGAAAATACAAAGTGAAGATGCTAAGAATTGTAATTATAACAGATGAAGGATTAAATTTATAAAAATTATATTAAACAATTTTTATATATCAGGTTTCTCAGATCGGTCCCTATATCCCATATTGGGCCCTATACTTAGTTCAGGTCCCTAAAGTACCCTATTTTCAAGATTTGGTTCCTATGGTACTCTATGTGCAGCCCATGATGTAACTTTTAATAATGTCACTTTTCATCAAATATATCAACTCATGGGTTAATCACTATTCAATTCAGGTCTATACCTATTTCTAAAGTATCTTCAATTCTTTTGAAATATTTCAGGGTATTTTTAAAGATTCCGAGAAATTTTTAATAGATTAAATTATTTGAAGGGATTTTAATGATTTAAGGGTATTTTTAAAGCTTCTAAGGTATTTTCAAGAACTTTTAATTTGAAGTATTGTAATGAATTTTAAAAGATTCCAAGAAGTTTTTTTTATCAATTTCATTAATTTAAAGGACTTTCAGAAGATATGGAACGGTTTTACATGACCTATTAGTTTTAAGCTATTTCAAAAGTTTTCACGTCATTTTATAAGATTTCTGAGGGTTTCAATGATTTCAGGGGATTTTGAAACGCTAAATGTATTTTACTACATTTTACAGGATTTCAGGAAATATTATCATAGAATTTCACGGAATTTTATCATATTTTAGTGGATTTTAAAGACTTCATTCATGGGAAGTGATGCATTTTGTAGGAGTCCAAAGAATCTTAAATATTTTAGGGTATCTTAAAAGATTCCTAGAAACTTTTTATTGATTTCAATAATTTGAAGGGATTTCAAAACGAGTGAAATATTTCAGGATAAAGAATTTTCTAAAAATTCGGAAGAAATGGAACGATTTTACAGAACCTATATGGTTTTAAGATATTTAAAAAGATTTCAGGGATTTTATAAGGTTTTCAAGGACTTCAGTAATTCCAAGATTTTTTTTGAAATTCATTTCCCAGGATTTCAGGAAAAATCAGATTTCATAGAATGTCACGAGATTTTATAATTTTTTAATGGATTTTAAAGAATTTACTCAAGAGAAGTGACGTATTTCATGAAGTTTACAAAAATTCAGCTGATAAAATGATCCGAGGATTTGAAATATTTTCAGGTATTTTTTCAAATACCTTGGTATTTTCAAGAGCATTAAAAATTCAAAAAGGATTTCAAAACGTTTTAAAAGATTTGAAATATTTTAGGTTATTTTAAAATATTGCAAGTTATTTTTAATTTATTTCAGTAATTTAATGGGAGTTCAAAGGATTTGCAATATATTAGTGACGTAAAATGTTCCGAGGAATTTTCAAGGCCTTTAAAAAGCTTCAAGGGATTTCAAAAGGATATTAAAGGATTTGAAATATTTGAGGAATTTTTAAAAGATTTAAAAGAGACTTAAACAATTTCAAAGGATTCTGAAGGGTTTAAATAATTTTAAGGTATTTACACAATTTTGCATGCGGTTGTAAAGAATTTCGGAAGATATGGAAGGATTTTACAGGATCTGTAAGATTATAGGGCATTTTCAAGCATTCCAAGGGGTTTTATAAGCTTTCCGAGAATTTCAATGATTTTATAGGGTTTTAAGATCTCAAGGTATTTTAATACATTTTCTAGGATTTCAAGAAGTATAATCAGATTTCATGGAATTTCACGGGATTTTATAATATTTTAATGAATTTCGAAGAATTTATTCATAAAAGAAGTGAGGGATTTCGTAGGGTTTCAAAAATTTCAAGAGATTTTAAAATCTTCCGCAATTCATTTGGAATTCGCCCTGAATTCTCATCAATTCATGCTGAATTCTTTTAAATCCTTTTTAATTCTTCCAAATTTTTAAAAATTCTCTTTAATTTTTCTAAACTCCTTTCAATTTTACTCAATTCAATGCATTTTTTTATATTTTCAATTGTTTTGTAAACATTAGTCTTTTTTTTTTTTTCTTTTTTGTTAGAAATTAGTAGGGTTTCAAGGATTTGAAATCATTTTTTGGGATTCACCATAAATTCTTAATAACTTACCCTCAATTCTTTGGAATTCTCTCAATTTTTTTAATCTAATCGAATTCTTACAAATTTACTTAGTTCTACCTAATTCAATAGATTTTTTTTTTTATTTTCAAAAGTTTTTATTTGATTGATTCTGAAGTCTTTTAACCTCACCTTGAATTCTTAGACATTGAATCAAATTCTTTTAAATTCCCTTGAATTTTCCTAAGCTCATTTAAAAGTTACTGAATTCATTTAAGTTTTTTTTCTCCATATATTCAAATTGTTTTCAATGAATTTGATTTTTTAAATTCACCCTGAATTCTTATGAATTTCATCGAATTCTTCTCGTTTACCTTAAATTCTTAGAAATTCATTCCAATTTTACAGAAATCAATGGAATTTTTTGTTTCAAATAGACTTCCAATTAATTTGAATTCTTTTGAATTTAACTCAAATTGTTCTGAAGTCTTGTGCATTTATCCTGAAATTATTACCATTTGAGCGCGAAAAAAGTACCCTATGACTGTGACAAAAAATACCCTTTGGTCCCTATATTTTATCCCATAGGGCTGTAAGGCCTGATATTTTCTTCGGGTCAATAATAACGTCAAAAAAGTATATTAAATTCATTATTTTTTTCATACAGAAACCAGAACCTGTGGTGGAATCATTTAGTTGCTTCGTAGTGCACAACTCAGAAGAAGAAAAAGAAAAGGTAGTAAAATGGCAAAACGAATTATCAACCGCTATGACAGGATTAGCTACCGAACAGCAAGAAAGCGCTGTTCGTCAATTTCTTGTCCTGGCAGCAGGGATGACAAATGACAGACGTTTAGAATTATTACTTTCCATGTTAGAAACTTTAGTAACCACTAGCGTTTTGCCTGCCAGGTAACAAAAACTTCAATTATTCAAACTGACAATTAAATTAAAAATATCAATATTTTAAATTTTAATCTTAAATCTACTTTCCAGATTGGTGTGCGAATGTATTCTCAACTGTGATAAGCTCGTATATCAGGCTGGAGATTTCTGGGTCGGATGTTTCACATTAATTCGAAAAATAATCGGCGGTGTCGATTATAAAGGAGTAAGAGAAGTATTAAAGGTAATTTTGCAAATACATGTAAAACATGCATGCGAGAAAGTACAAAAATACTAATAAGAAAATTAATTTGAAGGGTTGCAGAGATAAAGCACATACCATTCCATCACGACTGCCAACCACTGTGCAGCCGCAGTTAAAGGCTCTCGCAAATTTGCTTGAATACATCTTTGACCGAAATGCCTGTTTACTGCCTGCGGTTTTTATTATTAACGAAATAAGGAAAACCAACCCAGATCATAAGAAATGGCCACATTGGGTAATTGTGAATTTTTTCTTCTCGCCTGAAGAAGTTCATTTTTCTCAGGCTTAAGATGGTTACGGCTCAATATGTCGCTGGCATTTTTCCTAGAGTTAGATTTTTTTCAATAGTCTGCACCAGAGTTGGGTAGTAACTTGTTACAAGTAACTAAGTTACTGAAAATTGACGTTATTTGTAACTTTCAGGGTAACTTCCTTACTATTTGAAAAAGTAACTTGTAACTTAATTACGATTTTTGCAGTAACTTGAGACTTTAATTTTGTTACTTTGAAGTGAATTTGCGTTTTTTGTATATTATCTCCTATTAAGAGAGGTTGACGGTTGAATATAACTGTGTTTGATTTCAAATCAAAATCTTTTTTGGTTGAAATAATATCAACTATTATATTTTTCTTTGAGAATTCATTTATTTTGGTTGAAAATTCATGTATTTTCTTTAAAATTCAACTATTTTATTTGGTTAAAAAGTAACTTTTTTGTTGAAACTTCATATTTTCGATTTGAAAATATAACTATTTTGTAAAAAATTCGTCTTTGCTTGAAAATACAACAATTCAATTGAAATTTCTTCTTTTTAATTTCAAAATTCAACTTTATCGTTTCAAAATTGAATTTTTTGAAAAAAATGTAATTTATTTTTGTTGAAAATGTGACTATTTTGGTAGAATATTAATCTGATTTAGTTAACGATTTAGCTACTTTGTTGAAAATTCGTCTTGGTTGTTTGAATTTAACTGTGTTTGATTTCAAATTAAAATCTTTTTTGGTTAAAATAATGTCAACTATTATATTTTTCGTTAAGAATTCATCTATTTTGGTGAAAAATGTATGCATTTTGTTAAAAATTCAACCATTTTCTGTGGTTGAAAATTAACTTTTTTGTTAAAAATGCATAATTCCGGTTTAAAAATGTAATTGTTTTGTAGAAAATTAATTTTTTTTTTTGAAAATTCAACGATTTAGTCGATATATATTTTTTCTTTCTTGGTTCAAAATTTTGCTTTTTCATTTCAAAATTTTCACTTTTGGTAAAAAAATAAATATATATTTTTTTGAAAATTTAACTATTTGGGTAGAAAATGAACTTTGAGGATTCATCTGTTTTGTTGAAAATTCGTCTTTTTTTATTTAATTTAACTGTCAGTCCCACTATTTTGATAGAAAGTTCAATTAGCTGACTGAAAAGTAATTCACGTTTTTGTTGAAAATTCAACCCTCTTTGATGAAAATCTTGATTTTCGATGGGAAATGTATCTACTGAAAATTGAACAACTTGTTTGAAAGTTGATGTATTTTGTTAAAAATTCAGTTGTTTGGTTAAAGATTCATAATTTTAGTTGAAAATTCATCTTTTTGGTTGAAAAATTAACTCTATGCTTTAAAGTTGGGGGGGGGGGGGGGGTAAATATTTTGCTGGAAAATTCAACTGTTCGTCTGAAAATTAACTTTCTTGTTGGAAATTTAACTCTTTCGTTTAAATTTCGCCGTCTTGGTTTGAAAATGTTCGAAAAAGCAACTATTTGGTAAAAAATTAACTTTTTTATTGAAAATTATATGAAAGTCAACCATTTGGTTGAAAATTCATGCATTTTATTAAAAATTTAACTTTTTTGGTAGAAAGTCTAAATTTGGTTTAAGTAATTTTATTTTGAAACTTCGTCCTTTTGGCTTGAACATTTATTTCTTTCGGTACAAAAATTTCATATTTCTTGATTAAAAATACAGCTGTTTGGTTAAAAAATGTGTTTGAAAAATCTTACTTTAACTAATGCCTATTTCTTTTTAAATTGGGCTTTTATGAATGATCATCTTAGTTATTTTGATTTTCAAATGATAAAATTAAGGAAGTGAAAAAAGTAAATTGTTGGGTAACTTGAAGTGACTTTATCTAGTAAATTCAACTAGTTACAGTTACAAGTAGCGTAACTGTAACTAGTTAGTCAAAAAAAGTAAATTACCCAACACTGGTTGGTTTTTTTACTCCACCATCCACGGACTGGGCTGCAGCCAAGTGCATGATGGGGACCTACAACTTAAGGTGGAATGCGAACCACGAGAACCTCGGTCAAAGTACAAAATAAAATGTTCAGTCACCGACTCAGGGATCGAACCTCGGACCTCTAACATGAATTCCGAGCGCCTAAACCGCCGAGAATATGATAATAATAATAATTATTATTATTATTTCAAGAATTTTCAAATATACATATTTACAGAAACTTTCGAGACTTTTTTCGGACTTTGTCGAAAGTTTTCGTCCTGCAGCACAAATGGTATCAATAGTAGGACATTCAAAAATGTTACCAGTTGTGGAACACTCAGGTTATGCAGATCACCTGATAAACCCTTGGATCCTTGAGCGAGAAAATCTGCAGTTTTCCTTGAGAGGAAATCTTCCTTATGACGAGGACCTACTAAAACCCCAAACCGGACTCTTACGATACGTTTTGGAACAGCCATACAGCAGAGACATGGTTTGCTCTATGCTTCAACTTCCAAAACAGGTGCAATTCGTGATTAAAGAATGATACTAAACCTCTCAAGAATATTCAACAGTCTTTATTCTAAATTTGTTATGCTCTTTTTGTAAAAACAGCAAAAACAGAGATGTATCGCCCTGGAAGAACAGCTCGTTGAACTTGTGATTCTTGCCATGGAGCGGTCAGAAAACGATCCTTCGCCTGCAGAAAATTCAGATGGAACTGTTGCCAACCATTATGTGTGGCTGCATTTATCATCCCAGTTGATATATTTCGTGCTCTTCCAATTTGCGTGTTTCCCTGAGTTTTTAACAGCGATTCACGATAAGGTGCGTTGAAAATTATAATTTAGAAATTTAAAATACAAGGCTCGGACTTACTTCAGAGATCAAATATAGTGTCCATAGTGACGTACATTTTGAAAAATATTGACATAAAGTTTTTTTATTAATAAAATTATATATAAATCACGCCAGCCTAGGGTCGACTAGAATGTTTTTAAAAAATGGCATAAAATGCATGAAATTTTGAAAAAATTATTTCTTTGGGTATAAAGAGTAAAAGTTTCAGACAAAGAACTCCAATTTGTAATATTTTTGTTTTTTAACGAAAAGAATGAAAATTGCATCAAGTAATAAATAATATTTAGCAATTTGAATTTTCTTTTTTCTCTAGCATAAAATTCTATCGATTTGCAAATTATATTTGTACAAAGGAAATGAACTATGAACTCAGTATCGAAATTGAAATATTAGGGGTACAAATAAGTTCTACCCGCTTTAAACAACATTCTTTTTATTTATAAAAATCTAACAAAATGCAAGTATTAATTAATATAGTGGCCACTGGCTTCTACCACTGTTCGTGAACGCTCAAATAATTGATGGACTCCATGGCGGAAGAAAGCTTGATCTTTTGACGCTACCCTAATAGAACGGAACGTTCCGTTCTGGAACGTTCCGCGGGCACCTTCGGAACGTTCCACTGGGACCTGAGGGGAACCTTCCATTATTGTTGTTTTTAACAACAATTATCTCGTAAACCGTAAGAGAGAGGTAAGAATGGATGTCATTTTTGAGTTTTGAGTACCACATATACTACCCTATAATATGACATCCGTATCATAAATTGACATTGATTTTGACCTATCACTTACGTTTTACGCATTTTTAATTGATAATAATAATAATAACAATAACGTTAATTCATGTTTGGAACGTTCCAGTGGAACGTTCCCAAGCGGCGGACATTTTACACCTCCCTGGAACGTTCCAGGAACGTTCCGTGCTATTAGGGTATAAAGTCATCGAGCGAAAAAGGTGGTAATCTGACGAGACAATGTCACCGAACTTCTATGTGGCCTAGCGTTGTCGTGCTGTACTGGTCTTCGTCCATGCCCAGAATATCATCTCTCTTTTTGGATTTTTTTCGCCAAACGGTTCAATTGAAACGAGTAACACTGGCGAACGTTACTCTTCTCAACTGAACCGTTTGGCGAAAAAAAAATCTAAGAAAAGAGATCATATTCTGGGCATGGGCGAAGTCCAGTACAGCACGACAACGCTAGGCCTCCTAGAAGTTCCGTGGTCCGCCAAACCATAGAAGAATTAAAATGAGAAATTCTGCCGCATCCGGCTTACACATTAGGCATTGCCCCGTCAGATTACCACCGTTTTCACTCGTTACAAAACAGCTTAGCTGAGCATCAAATTAAAATTGAAACTGAAGTGCGAAAAATGGTGGATGACTTTATAGCGTGAAAAGAACAAGCCTTCTTTCGCTATGGAACCCATTAATTGTCTGATCGTTCGGGAACAGTAGTAGAAACCAGTGGCCACTATATTAATTAATACTTGCATTTTGTTAGATTTTTATAAATAAAATAAAAGTTACTTAAAACGGGTAGAACTTATTGGTACACCTAATACAAACAGTATTTTAAAGCAGTTGTTCCATAAAATTATGTTCACAATTTTGCATTCTTTGGAGGTATTTTTAATTTCTAAAAGCTGTTTTGTGTCAATTCTAAACTTGAATTATAGAAATGATATTTTTATATTTTGTTATAATTAAATAAAAATGTTTACCTAATGCCTTTTTTACTCAAGTTCTTATACCATGTTTGCTACAAAATTTTGATTTCCAAATTCCAGGTCTTCTCTGCACTTGTTTCAGGGTAATTTTTAATCAAGTTTAGACCTTACGCTGATAGTTTCATTCCAGAAAAATTAGAGACTTTTAGAAGAAGAGAGAAATATCATTAAAGAAGAATAATTACATAAAACAATACTTGAACTAGTAGTTAAATTCTTACTTGAAATATTTTCGAAGATAAAGAAAGTGTTAACAAATTAATTCCTGCTTCACTAATACCAAAAAATTAATTTAAGTTTCCTCCAAACACGACACATTTAATTTTTAATTAAAAAATATTGTTAATTTAATGGTTTCTTCAATTTGGTATAATTTCTAGATTCTATTTTTTTTTTGTCAACTTACCTTCTTGCAGTCAAAGAATTTCAATTTTCTACTCCGTTTAATCTTTTCCATTTAAATTATTATTAATTAGGAAGGATTTTTAACTATTTTCAAATTAGAAAACTTCACAATTTTAAACTTTTGATATTCATAAAAGATAAATGCTTCTGTTTAGCATTGCTCATTATTCAAGCGATTCAAATTAAAATATTGTTAAACTTGGAACAATTTGCTATTCAATGCGTTTGAATATGATTAAGTAAAATGGCTGATTTTATAATCTTTTCAATTATGTATAATTAATTTCACAGCCACACAAAAAAATATTTTTTCGGGTCTGGTGGTCAGACCATGTTTACTATATGTTTTTGGGGTCGCTGAATCCGAATCCGAGGTCTAAAAACCCCAGTACGTCAGGGTTCTGACATAACCTCAAAAAACCTCATGAAATTTTTTGTTGGGTCCTGAGGTCAGACCATGGTTACTATATGTTTGTGGGATCACCGAATCCGAATTCGTGGTCTAAAAAACTCCAGCACATCAGGGTTTTGCTTTTCAAAGAAACTCGTGAATTTTATTCATCCGACTTACGTGTGTCTCCTCGCGGTGATATCGGGCAACGGAGTGAGCCTGTGATCCGGCTAAATCCCTGGATTACGGCTTTGATGCCGTCATGGTAAGCGCACGCAAGCGTTTTACGATGCAGAGAGTCGGATCCTCAGGATTCGGATTCAGCGACCCCAAAAACGTATTAGAAACATAATCTGACCACCGGACTCGAACAAAATTTTTATGAGGTTTTTTGAGGTTTTGTCAAAACCCTGACGTGCTGGTTTTTTTTAACCTCGTATTCGGATTCAGCGACCATAAAAACATATAGTAAACATGGTCTGATCCCCAGACCCAAAAAAATATTTTTGTTTAGGTTTTTTGAGGTTATGTCAGAACCCTGACGTGCTAGGGTTCTTTGGGCCTCGGATTCGGATTAAGCGACCCCAAAAACATGTAGTTAACATGGTCTGACCTCCAGACCCTAAAAAATATTTTTTTTTGTGTGGTTGTGTTTTTGAAGGATATTTAATTCAAAATACACTACCGTCGGAAATTGTGCACACGACTCATGTGAGCGTTATTAAAAATCACTGCTGTCTTCGAACCACGATATTTCGGCGAAAAAAAGAGATAGGGCATTTTTTCAAAAACAGTTGAAAAGCTTATGAAATTCCACGTCTAGTGGTACCCAACAAATATTTTTTTGATCTTCTGAAAATAATACAGCAAGTGAGAAGTTCAAAAAAAAATTCAAGATTTTCTCAAATTTTCTACGTCAATTTCAACTTTTAGCACGACCCAGGGTAATTTTGTCAAGAACCTGAAAATTATACGACATCGAGCCTGAAATCGTATCTTTAACTTAAGCCAAGAAATATTTCAGCTGATTTCAGCAAATATGTTCGGTCTTACGGTCAATTATAAAGTCAACATAAAAGCATCCGAAATAACCTGTAAAAAACATTAATTTCTTTAGAAAATCCTCAACGTTTCGACCAACACTGCGGGTTTTTTTCAAGAGTCGATACACATATCTATAATTTAATAAAACTAATATAATATTTATGAGCGTAAAGGTCGTATAATTAGTGTCGTAAAAAGGATATTGGTTTTAACAAAAATTAAAAATTAAAACATACCTGAGTCATAAAGTAATGTGATATTTTCTACAACAAAATCGTCATTAAAAAATTGTTCAAAAAGAATAAAAAGAATAAAAATTTCTTCGAATTGAAGCCTCAAGGATATTGGAGAGGCTCCAATAATTTTTCGAAGTCTCACATAATTGAAACGATGTTTACAGACGGACAATACAAAACTGACTGTTATGAAAAGTGGGAATTGTAGAGGTGAAAACTTTAATAAACCTCTGATGAAAAGGCGCGCCAAAGCTTCAGAGTAAAATTGAATGAAAATTAGATTAAGTAAAAAGAATTTTAAAAAAGGGGGTTAATGTAAAATGCTTTGATAAATTTGGTTTATATTCAATATTTCAGTTTTTAAATTTATTGAAGTTTTGATATGTTTATTAATAAAAATTGATTCAATAATATGTCTTTTAAAAGTATTATTTTCTCTAGCCAAGATTTTAACATTAACAAAATCAAAAACATGATTAAATTCCCACGAATGTTGTGACAAACCTGTGTTTAAATTACCAATCCTACAATCTCTTTTATGCTCATAAATTATACTTTTCAATCACCTGCTAGTTTCACCTATGTAGTATTTATTACGACTTTTCATAACAGTCAGTTTTGTATCGTCCGTCTGTAAACATCGTTTCAATTATGTGAGACTTTCAAAAATTATTGGAGCCTCTCCAATATCCTCGAGGCTTCAATTAGAAGAAATTTTTATTCTTTTTGAACATTTTTTTAATGACGATTTTGTTGTATAAAATATCACATTACTTTATGACTCAGGTATGTCTTAATTTTTTATTTTTGTTAAAACCAATATCCTTTTTACGACACTAATTATGCGACCTTTACGTTCATAAATATTATATTAGTTTTATTAAATTATAGATATGTGTATCGACTCTTAAAAAAGACCCGCAGTGTTGGTCGAAACGTTGAGGATTTTCTAAAGAAATTAATGTTTTTTACATGTTATTTCGGATGCTTTTATTTTGACTTTACAATTGACCGTAAGGCCGAACATATTTGCTGAAATACTTCTTGAAAATTAAAACGGTCGAAGAAAGGAAAAACAGTTTTGGATCTACTGTATCTACAATTGTTTTGTATATTAGTTAAGCCAAGAAAACTAGAAAAATCTTAATGGGTGCCCGAGATATGATTAAAAATGTTTAATCGTATCTGAGCTCAGCTGGTCTGCTGCTCGCCTCCTTCGTTGAGCCAGGTCCAAATACGCCACGCACAGAGATGGCGCCTAAGTGGACATTATCTTATTCTTTAATATGGAGATAATATTAGATTTAAATAATTGTTAACAATCACAAATAACAATAAATATATTTTTTTTATTCACAATAATTTGAAATAAAAATTACTAATGAAGAGAACCAACAGTATAAGAGGGCTCCACTTTGGCGCCACCTCTGTGCGTGGCCTATTCGGTCCTGCCTCAACGAAGGAAACGAGCAGCAGACCGGCCGAGAACCGTGATCGTCGATTAAAATTGAGCTCAGATACGATTAAACATTTTTAATCATATCTCGAGCACCCATTAAGATTTTTCAAGTTTTCTTGGCTTAAGTTAAAGATAAGATTTCAGGCTCGATGTCGTATAATTTTCAGAAGATCAAAAAAATATTTGTTGGGTGCCACTAGACGTGGAATTTCATAAGCTTTTCAACTGTTTTTGAAAAAATGTCCTATCTCTTTTTTTCGCCGAAATATCGTGGTTCGAAGTCAGTAGTGATTTTTAATAGCGCTCACAAGAATCGTGCGCACAATTTCCGACGGTAGTGTATATCTATAATTAGGGCTTTTCACTTAGAAATTATACTTTGAAACAGTAGGATTAAAATATCAATTTGTTTATCTTTTATAATTTGTGACCCCGCACTAGAATATGGACCTTAAGTAGGCTAGCTAAATTTTACAGTACAAGCATTTAAAGTTCAGCCCGCATCACTATAACGCTAAAAACTACGCCACTTTCACTGCTCATAGTGACTCAGGTTTTGGAGATAGAACAATTCTGACTTTTCCATGAGAAAGAGCAGGTCAAAAACTATAAAGAATAATGAAAAACTCTACAAATTTATTTTTCTACTTAAAGTCCCTTTTCTCGTGTGGGGTCACAATTGAATTTGAAAATTATCAACTTTGGTCGTTTTTGACCTTAAAATATTCAAGTAATTACAAAATTAAAATTGTGCAAATTTCAAAGATTTTTTTTTAAGTCGAAAACGTACAATCCGAGGCTGAGGAAATAAAGAGTAGATGAATTTAAAATGTTTTAAATTAATTTTTGTATAGTAAAGAAATAGTTGCATTAGTAGCCAATTATGACAAAATAGTGACAATGATGGCATCGTTAAAAAAAGTGTAAAATAGTGTCAGTAGTTCAGTAGTAGTAGTTAGTTCAGTATTTGTGTGAGTCCGAGCATTGAAACTAACTTGTCAAGTATTGGCATTGAAATTATATTCAAGTGAAAATATTTATTGCAGTTGGCGAGTTGTGAATTGCGTAAAGGACGAGATCACTTGATGTGGGTATTGCTACAGTTTATTTCTGGTAGCATACAGCGAAATCCTGTAAGTAAAGATTATAGATCAGTTTTTACATTTAAGATATTTGTCGGAAAAAACTACTTATTACAGAAATGTCTAAAATTCAACCAGCATAAGAAGGACCCCGAGATCTATCGAACTGTAAAGTTAAAATTGGATCGCCCGTTGTTTAGAAACCGAAATAATTAACATTAAAGTCAGTATTTTTTGCACGTTCGGCCTATGGAGACGGCGAATGACACTTGTGGCCGCTAGGGTCGCTAGTGCGCGTGGAGATACACGAGATGACGGTTCCAACGGTGGTAATGTCTGATATTTGGATCATATCAGTCCTTCCTAATGCAGCGTTGAGGTGTTAGCTTAAAGCACTCTTATAGAAATACCAGGTGTGCGTGTGGCAATTGGGTGTAAAAGTAAAGAAGCAAATCGCTTTCCAACTAAAAAAAACTAAGGACACTGTAGGTAATGCCTTGTACCTGCGTACAAGATATATCTCCACTCACGGTGCTGCCCTCGAAGTAAATAAACCCCTGTAGGGACTAAATGGTATTACAAAATTGCATGATAAACTGTTGAAAAGTAAAGAGCAATATCATGAACATTATAAGCAAATAACGCATAATTTTACCCGCAGTTTTCGCGAAAAATCCAATCGAAACAACAAATTTGATGTAATTTTTCATTCGCGAGAGACTGTCAAGCATACAGAGGCACGTGTAGGCTTCGTGTGCATCGTTGCCGTGATCACTTCTGCGACCGTTGTATGGTGGTAGTATATATGCTTGTACATATTCTGTAAGAGAGTGGGCACAGATCTCGACCGTGCTCTAACAAAATTTTCGATGCGCCGCTAAGGCATCGCCGTGCCACTTGAGGCATCCAGGCAGGCCGAACTTTTGGCTGAGACAGCCTTCCGACAAACACCTTAAAACGTTTGGAATGATTTCTTGATTGTAATTATTTCTTTTACTTTTGTCTACAGCTATCCAATTTCCTTCCGGTATTGAAACTTTATGATCTTCTGTATCCAGAGAAGGAACCCTTTCCAGTTCCGGATCTCACTCATCCATTATGCACGCATCAAATGGCGAGCACTTGCATTTGGATCCATCTTTTAAAGAAAGCTCAAAGCGAACTGGCGAACTTCCATAGGCCAATTCCACATGCGCTTAAAGCGCATCACGAGTGAGTAAACTTTTGGTTAAATAAAGTAAAACTTGAAAATTTAATCACGAAGTACTACAAGGAGACCACATGCCTGTGGCGGAGATGGTGGAAAACAGCCAACAACCGCGATCGCCTGTCCTCGGATTTTCATTTATTCCCAGATGAGAGCGCCACATGTGGCAAATTGATGAATTACGACACCTGTAGTAGCAGACGACTATTTAGTTACAAATTTTCTTTGAAGGGGCGCTCTCATCTGGGAATAAATCTCGCTATGGAGAAAATCCGAGGACAAGCGATCGCGATCTAGCGCCAGACGAAATACATGGCGGTCTCACTTGTGCGGTTTCACTTCATGAAATTAATCTCCAAAACGTGGAAAAGTCTTTAATTTATATATACGAATTTTATGGCAATCTTGTATTTTGAAATCAATGATTCTGTAGCAACACTCTATTTGTATTTCATTTTATTGTTTCAAATCCCTTTGTTTAAGGTATTTTGGGCATGAAAAAAAAGATCTTGGGAATATTTATTTGAAAATTTGCCCGCCGCGCAAGCACACTCTCATCGCGCGCTGTGCGCGGCTCGCTTCGCTCGTAAGTTTGAGCGCGCTTAAGGTGTGCGTCTGTTCGATCTCGCGCTTCGCGCTCGATAATGTTTTTAACTCGCGCTGCGCGTTCGGTCGTTGTACTTCGTCCATATTTGTGCACAGACCTTTCAAAATTAAACGTCAAAGCATCGACAACTGTCATTGGGTGATTGTGAATTCTCTTTCGTTAAAGCACCTTCGGCTTTAACGAACACATTTTCATCACGTAGCTCGTACTTCGCACTCGATTTAGTTTAAAGTGCGAACTTTTCTGCATTGAGTTTAAGTCTATTATATAAAATGTATATTACATTTATTTATGTACCTCGGCCTGGGATTGCTTATCCAGATATTGCAAAATAAATTACAAGTTTTATTTATCATAATTAATTTAATATTTCTTTTTTGCATTATATTTTATTCTCAGCTACCCTGAAAAATGTATAATTTCAATAAATTTATATTATTACGATATATAATATCCATTGGTATCGAAACATGTACGTATTTGCATTGTCTTATTTTTATAATTAAAAAAGTGCGTAATTGCGCATTCTATAAAAGAAAACAATTTTGTTGATTAACATTTTATTGCACCTTGTGTAGTTTTTCCAAAAAATTAATTTGTTCATTTTCAATGTTATTTTTTACGATTTAAACAAAAAATACGCAGCTTTGTTTTGTGGGAAAGTTGAATTATTACGTTTCTCAGTTTGGTTTTTCATCGCTAAAATCATAAGTATTGGCAGTGGAAGGCTGGCTAAAGAACTTGACCTGTCTTTTTGAACCTCAAACCAGTGCGCGAAAGGAAATTCGAATTAGAAATTTCTTCGAAAGTTATCGCGTCGTCTGGCAACAGACAGACTGACAGACATTTTCATAAAAACTATTTTTTCTGACTCAGGGGGTCTCAAAACGTCAACAAAAACTGGATAGGTCAAAAATCACATAAATGTAAGACATTCCAGCCGAAATTACGAGAATGTAAAAAAAGTAATGGCACAGACAATGACAAAACAATCTTTTAAACGAAAAGTTAAAAAAAAAAAAAACTATATTCGATAAGAATTTATTTAATATTACACAGTGAATGTGATCAGGTTGTAGAGAACCTTGTTCTCGAGAAAATAAGCTGTCATTAATTAAAATCGCATCATTTTCAAAAATTTGGAAAGAACCGATAAGAAAAAGTTCAGCCGAAAACAAAATTGGGAAAATAATTTTCTATGTTTCAAATTTCTTTCAGGAGAAGTAATTTTTTCTCCTTTCATCGAGACCATCAGTCATACTAATGGAAATATTAAAAGTATAATTAGATGTTTTTTCCAAAGGACTAATTTTTCGTGCCCATAATACCCTAATGATTTAAAAAAAAATTTGCAATCTTTTCTCAGGTTTTTGCAACACTTGGTTATGCCAAATACCCAGCTCTGTATGGGGTCTGATTATCGAATCGCACTACTCTGCAATGCGTATTCGACAAGTCAAGACTATTTTAGCAGACCAATGGCTGCGCTCGTTGATACAATACTGGGAAATCAGAAGGTATATTTTTCTTTACTTTAATTTTTTAAAGAAAGGATAAAAGAAGATACATTTTTAAATGACTTAGGCCTCATAGTATAGTTCCTATAATCCCTATTAACAAAATTCAGACCCTATATTTAGTGAAGACTGTAGAATTAAAAAAAAAATGTTGATATCACTTATTTTCAATTTGTACTTTTCAGTTTGAAAGAATTTCGAATTAAAACAAATCAAGGGCCCTGGAAATCGAGTGTAAATCGCAAAAGTTGGATTCAGGCCAAACGGCGAAGCCATTTTGTCTGATTTGTTGTATAAATAATCTAAAGGGTATAAAGACTCGCGGTACAGGTAGTTTTTTTTTTGAAAAAATCTATTTTTCATGTAACAATTAAAAGAAATAATTTTTTCTCGACTTCATTTAGGCGCGATCACACCGTATACGAAAACTAGGGGCCTCTACCCAAATAAGTGGGTCAATTTCCAAAAGGTTTGGTGGGTGTAAGTGGTTGGAGGTGGATAATATTATGAAATGCAGACTTTAAGTAAAATTAATCTGTAAACAATATAATATCTTATAATCTATTCGCCCCTGAATTCAATATGATAATTATAATAATTGATAATTCATATATTTTGTTCAGGGACCCGACCGAAACTTTCGTTTCATTTCGTTACTGATAGAAAAAAAAAATGATTTTTTACTAAACTTTAATCTGCTATTTCTAGATTTGGCTCAAATGATAAAATATCTGAAATTACATTGATGATTGGATCAAAATTATTTGTATTAACTGGCAGTAACGAAATGGAACGAAAGTTTCGGTCGGGTCCCTGATTTTGTTAAAAATTCGTTTTTTCTGGTACAAAATTAATAATCTTCTTGCTTAAATATTCAGCAATTTTGTTTAAAATTGATTTATTTTGTTTCAAATTCGGGTCTTTTCTTTGAAAATTAAAATATATTCAGTTGAAAAATCATGTATTTTGTTAAAAATTCATGTTTTTATTGGTGCAAAATTAATCTTCTCGGTTGCAAATACAACTACTTGGTTGCATGTTGAACTACTGTGTTAAACATTAATTTTTCGGCTGGAGATGCATAATTTTCGTTTACAATTCATTCTTATTCTTTAAAAATTAATATTTTGTATTGAAACTTTCACTGTTTTGTCAAAACTGAATCAACTTTCTTTAAAAAAGTGAACAATTTTTAAAAAAGTATCCTTTTTGGTTGACAAGTCATCAACTGTTTCGTTGATCATAAATTCATTCTAATTTCTTGCAAATTTAACAATTTGGTTAGAAAGTCGTCTTTCATGAGGATTCTTCGCTTTACTTGAAAATTTATCTGGTTGATTGCAAATATAACTATTTTGTTAAAAAATCATTGTTTTTCTTTGAAAATTGATTTATTTCTTTAACTGAAAAATTGACTCCCACTTCAAAATTTATAATTGTAGTTGAAACATCATCTCAGTGTAATCTTCGTTTTTATACATAGAGAGCTTGTATATGGTCGTGTAATGTACAAGGTACAACTTTCGGAGTAAGTTGCCGAAAGTTGTACAGTTTCACTGATTCGGCGTGAATATTACATGCAGGAACTCGGGGCGAATTGATTATAAGATATTATATTGTTTACAGTTTAATTTTACTTAAAGTCTACATTTCATGATATTATCCACCCACAACCACTTACACCCACCCAAACTTTTGTAAATGCACCCACTCAATTGGATAGGGGCCCCTAGTTTTCGTATATGGTGTGGTCGCCCCTGAATGAAGTAGATGAAAAATTATTTCATTTAATTGTTACATGGAAAATAGATTTTTTTCTCGAAAAAAGCGACCTGTACCGCGAGTCTTTGTACCCTTGAGATTATTTATACAAAAAATCAGACAAAATGGCTTCGCCGTTTGGCCTAAATCTGACTATTGCGATTTACACTCGATTTCCAGGGCTCTTGAATTTTTAATACTCAACTCTAAAATTCGATTTCTACTCATTTCGGTTTTAGTTGATTAATTTTCAAGACTTTCAGTTTGTATAACTTTGAACTTAATTCGAAATTATCGAATTTTGCAGTTTTCAATCAGAAATGAGAAAATTAATAAAAACTACTGTATAATTTTGAAAGGTTTGAAATAGAGATTATCGTGTAATTTAGGTTATTGCAATTTGAAATTCTTTTTGTAACTACTAAAGCAACCAATTTGGAATAAAATTCTACAATATTGAATGATTCCACTTTGAAAGTTTCAATCTGAATTTATTCAATATTTAACATTTTAAGCCCAAAATTGTTAAATATTAAGCCCATCAATTTAAAATTTTACAACTTGAAACAATTTGATTGGGAAAACTCACGATTTTCAATTGTAAATTGTATAAAGCTCGATGCTTTATTCTGAAATACTGTCCCCCAATTTCAAGTTATAATACATAAGATTAGAAGTGAATGTCAACATTAAATTAATTATTTAATGAATACAATAAAAAAATAAAATAAAAGTTTTAAGGGCCTGAATCTTACAATTTTAGGGACCGTAAACATCTCGAGGTAACGGTAAATTTATTTTTGAAATTTCAGTACATTTTAATAGAGAGATATGTAGTTTCCTATCTAAAATTTAGTTAATTTTTTAAATCCCCAGATTCTAGAAGAGCACCCTATTATCCTTATTTTGTATGCCTTAGAGACTATATATATATATATATATATATATATATATAAGTCCTACCGACTGCGCCATTCGGTTTCGGTTTCGATTCCCTTGGAATAGAACCGAAGGGCTTATGACAAAGCCACCGAACGCGTCCTTGGGTTGCGGATAGAGGGTCCCCGTACCAAGGGTTTCTGCTGAATATGGATACAATAATTAATAAGCAGTCGCGGACAATTGTCCAGGGATGGTCCCGAAGGAATAACCCCTAAGCGAAGGTGTGCGAACCGTGCCGAAAGCTGCATGGCACCTGGGTGAGGTGTCTTTAACGGTGACTCTGGGATATCGGGCGATGTCTCAGAGTAATAGCCTTATCCTTGCACGCGGGGCTCTACAAGGATGGACGAACCCTTTCCCTAGCTGCTCGTGGGAACAACAATGAAACCAAAAAACCACCAAAATGTTGTAGATGCGGTTCAAAACGATCGAACGCGCAGAACACCCGACAATGGATCGGCAAACAATGCCGTTCATCCTAGAGTTCGGGGTGCTGAAAATAATTTGAATGGAAACACAACGACGAACCGGCGAAACGCCCACATTGAGTGGACGGATCAACTTAAGAATGATGTGTTAGACTGCTACGATGCCAGTATTATCCCTGTTCGTGGAGGCTTTATGGCGCGTATGCATACTCTGTGGTGCCAGAAACACCCAGAGCTTCAACACGTTTCGCATCAGTCTTTGCGAAATCAAGCCGACTACCTCCGCAAAAATGGATATGTACGCGGAGCGCTTCCTCAACCGCTGCTTGAACAAGCTGCAGACGAAGATGAAATGACATTAAGACCAACCGCAGAAAGTAGGCACCTTCTTGAAGATGATGGCAATTTCAGTACAAGGAGGAACATCAACATGCAGGTTCCTCTTAAGCCCCAAGATCTGGCTGAAATGGATGCCTGCCTTTGTGGAGATATCTCGCAAGAGTCCGACCTCTGGACCATCAATTGCTCAGTTTATGGTGCTGCGACAGCTTTGGCTGATTCAAATCGAAGGCTCAAACCGACGATGGATCAAAAGACAAGAAGACGCTTGCATCAACTGAACAAGAAAATTGGATGGGCAAGACAGAATGCGTCCCGTGTTCAATGTGTGATTGACTACATAACATCTGGTAGACCGTTCACGGAAAGGGTTCGAAAGTTCGCCCAAGAACTAAGGACCTTGAATCACACACTAAACAAGTCAAAGCTGCTGACAATCAAGCAGCATATTGTTGACAAAATAAGGCTGTTATCTGACGCAAGGAGGAGGATACAGAAGAGGGAGAGATGGATCAGAGAGAATCAACAGTTTCTCGCTGACCCATCGCGCCTCTTCAGTGATCCCCCTGTTTTTGTAAAAAATCCACCCAAGCCCAAGGAGGTAGAGACTTTTTGGAGAGAGGTGTACAAGATCCCGAAAACACTAGAGTTGAAGGAAGATACTGACAATATCATTCGCTTCAAGGAGTTTTGCGACAGCCTCATAAAATCTGAGGAGGAGTGCCCATCAGTCACTGCCGAAGAGGTGAAAAAAGCACTTAGAGGCACGAAGAACTTTTCCGGTGCTGGACCAGATTGTATCAAGAACTTTTGGTGGAAGAAGTTTACTTCTACACACCAACATTTGTCCCGCATATTCACCTCATATTTAAAGTCGGAGATGCCCATTCCGCAGTGGCTAGTGTTAGGACGCACTATACTCCTACCGAAAAAAGGCGACTTGTCCAAACCAGAGAATTACAGGCCAATAACTTGTTTGAACACACTGTATAAGATTTTTACAGCTATCCTAAACAACAGGATTGTTCGACGAATTGAGCCTGTATGGCGAGAGATGTACGAACAACGTGGCTCGAAAAAAGGTGTAGCAGGCTGTCGAGAGAACCTGCTGATTGACAGGTGTGTCTGTAAAGACGCTACAGTCCATCAGCGCGTCCTGTCAATGGCCTGGATTGACTACCGGAAAGCTTTTGATTCAACCTCTCATAGACTTATCATCTGTCTGTTGGAAAGCTTGAAGGTACATCCACACATAGTGAGATGCATAGAGAGATTGATGCCTCTTTGGAAAACTAGATTTACCATCTCATCTAGGAATTATCGTCTGACGACGAACAACGTCACCTTCCAGAGGGGCGTCTTTCAAGGGGATAGTATGAGCCCTTTGCTTTTTTGCATCACACTTTTGCCTCTATCTCTTGCACTACGAAATTCTCCTGGATACCTCTGTGGCGACACTAATCATCGTGAGCATAAGGTCACTCATGTATTCTATATGGATGACCTGAAGATCTATGCCGCTGGTAAAAGCAGACTTCAAACTGCTTTAAATATCGTCAAGAACTACACAGGAGAGATTGGGATGGACTTTGGTTTGGACAAGTGTGCCAAAATTCATTTGAAGAAAGGAAAGATTACTGGCGTTCCCAAGGACCCTGAGCTTGTGGATATAAGTGTTATTAGACATCTTAACACTGGAGAGACCTATACATACCTGGGCGTGCCTCAAAGCCGCATTCAGGACGTAACATCAGTGAAGGAGTCTCTCCGAAGCAGATACAAGCATCTTCTTCGACAGATTTGGTCTTCCAATCTGTCGGCGTTGAACAAGGTATCTGCGACTAACATGCTTGCCGTCCCGGTTCTACTCTACTCGTTTGGGGTGGTTCAATGGACGAAGAACGAGCTTAAGGCCCTTGATGTCACCACGCGTAAGATCATGCATATGCATAAAAGCTTGCATATCAATTCGTCAGTTCCGCGATTATACATTTCACGCCAGCAAGGCGGACGCGGACTTCTGAATCTCCAGTGTCTTCATAACCGAATTGTTTTGAGTACAGCTTACATCTTTGCGAATGGCAGAGATCCTCTCCTAAAGATGGTCAGAAACCACGAGATGATTGGCGAAGGGGCGTTCCTTTACAAAGCCGCGGAGCAAGCTGCTGAGACCCTTGGCCTGAATTTTAACATCAGAAGTGAGGAAAGTGCTTTACTCCATCTAGATGCTTCACGTCTAAAAGCCGAAGTAAAGAAAGCAGAGGTTGGAAAATTTCACCAAGAGCTACTCGACAAGCAAATGCACGGAAACTTTCACAGAAATGTAGAAAAACAGTCCTTGTCGAAGGAGCAAACTTTTGCTTTCCTCAAATCATCAGGGCTCAATTCAGGTACAGAGGGCTTTATTTTCGCATGCCAGGACGGTGTAATCTCCACCTTAGCATACCGCGCCCGCATTTTATGTCAAGAAGTTCCCAGTGATAGGTGCAGAGCGTGTCATGCACACGCTGAGTACCTAGAACATATACTATCGGGGTGTCCGACCCACGCAGGAACAACGTATATCTATAGACATAATGCGGCCCTAAGAGTACTTTATTACCACCTTTGTCGCTCTTACGGTGTTGGTCGCGACCCTGCCCTGCCGAACGCTCCACGGGATATAGAGTCAATTGTCCGAAACGAGAAGTGCCAGATTTTCTGGAACTACGATTTTCGGGCAGCAGTCTCCGTTGCGCACTCGAGGCCTGACATTGTTCTCCAAGACTTCGAGAAACGAACTATATTCGTGATCGAATTCTCGGCTCCATCCGAATACAACATCACTGCAAAGGAGAAAGAAAAAGAGGAGAGATATCAAGACCTTAAAAGAGAGCTGCGTCGACTGTACCCAAAATATTCGGTACGAGTAATTGTTCTTGTGATAGGTGCTCTCGGAGGTGTGAAATTATCGCTGGTTCGTAACCTTAAAGCCATACCCGCGTGCCAAAAATATGCCAAGGCTCTTGCGAGATGGATGCAGAAAGCTGTCATCCTTGGGTCGCTTCGTGTCCTCAAGACACACGAGGGTTTCGCCGGCCTGTCGTTGTGATTTCGTCGTGCCCTGTGACCACCCATCTCACGGATGTGAGACGTGGCCATAGGTGTATTTTACCGCGGTTCTACTGGGGGCCATTGACATTTTTTCCAGATGGCAGTTGCTCTTAGTGGTACCCTGCGGTGGTTGTTTAACTTTTTTTTAATTATATATATATATATATATATATATAGACTATAGACCTTAGAGCCTCTGTCTTTTGATTTAATTTATTCAACGCTTGTTAAATTTCTCTAGGGACAACAACAACAATCCTTGCAAAATCTGCAGAACAATGCAGCTCTTGTAAATGGACCAACGACTCCACTAACCATGTCAATCTTGGATTCATTGACGGTCCATTCCAAAATGAGTCTGATTCACCATATTGTTACTCATGTGATTAAATTGGCTCAATCCAAAAGCAACATGGCCTTAGCACCCGCTCTGGTTGAAACCTATAGCCGATTATTGGTTTATACCGAGATAGAAAGTTTAGGAATTAAGGGGTACATCGGTAAACTTCTACGATTTCTATTCAAGTAATATTTTGTATTTTGTATTCTTTGTGTTTTTAAATTATAATCGTCTTTCTTTACAGCCCAATTGTTACCTCAAGTTTTCAAATCGCATGCTTGGGGGACATTGTATACTCTTCTGGAGATGTTCAGTTACAGAATGCATCATATTCAACCACATTATCGAGTACAGCTCCTGTCTCACCTTCACAGCCTCGCGGCTGTGCCACAAACTAATCAAACTCAGTTGCATCTTTGGTAAACAAAATAATGAAATCAGTTCATTAGAATTTTTTTTAATTTTAAATATATTTCTAAAGTCTTTTTACTGACTTTAAAGTTGAAAGCTTCTTTTCTGTTCAGTGTTGAAAGCACTGCCCTCAGGTTAATAACTGGATTAGGTTCTGCAGAAGTCCAGCCTCAGCTCTCGAGGTTTTTATCCGAACCGAAAACTCTCGTTTCTGCTGAGTCTGAAGAATTAAATCGAGCCTTGGTTTTGACTCTCGCTCGATCAATGCACGTAACCGGTAAGCTCTCAAACTCTAAGCCGTCTGAATTTGAATTCCGATAAAGCCTTTAAGTTCGAACTTTCTTACCGAGATTCATAAAAATTCTAGGGACCGGAGCAGATTCACTAAGTGGGACCTGGTGCAGAGAATTGCTCAACACAATCATGCAAAATACGCCTCACTCTTGGGCAGCTCATACTTTGCAGTGCTTCCCACCAGTGCTGAGTGAATTCTTTCAACAGAATACAGTTCCTAAGGAAAACAAACAACAGATCAAGGTGAGTTGGGCAGTTCCGCATTTACACGAGAGCCCAAAAGAGTTATGGCCTAGGGCGGCAAATTTTAAGAGCGACACGGCGACTTAGCATTTTTTTTCTTAGGCAATTTCATTTCATAGTCAGCTAACTTCACTTCGTTAGCTTCTGAGGGGAAAACAATGGATCAAATGCATGGGATTCGCTCCACTTTTGCCCTATTTTGTTAATATCTTCGTAAAAGCTAATTTTTTCCACATAAGTGTACTTGAAAAATAGTTTTTATTTTTTAAGAAATATTTAATGAAATAATAAAATGTTAATAATTATTATTCATTACGCAGATATCACAAAAATGAAGTTTTGTCCCATGCATTTGGTCCATTGTTTTCCCCTCAGCACTCGACGAAGTGAAGTTAGCTGATGGTTGAAGTCAAAATACCTAATTATTGCACAACACGTCTCTTTTCATTTGTATTGTCGTTTTTTCCGCTTTTCAACTCTGCACAAACTCGGATCTACAGGGTGGCGAAACCGGTGACCCCCCGTAAAATATTATATATATATTTTTTAATTCATTCATTCACTTTGTCCACAAAAAAGCTACTGTGTTTTCGCTCGTTTTTCGCGTGTTTTTTATCTTGCGGATTTGTGTGTCCTGTGAATTTGACACTTTATTATAGTAAACGTCAGTTTGACGCACGAAGGAATAGTAAGGAGTAGTAACCCTGTAAGTGGGGAGTGGGACGAGCGACGTCCAAGAATTCGTTGATGCTTGCCACGAATGAAAACTTGTATGCAAGATCGTGCACATGCGCACTGGCGGTTGCCATGCCAACGATGTCAACACGCGTTGGAAGTTTCGAACTTTTGTGTATTGAACGCACTAAGTAGTATAAGGAGATCCAACTCTATGGGCCATTTCAGAAAATTGTATCCCCATTTTTCCGCGCCCACATCCTATAGCACTTCAGATAACGTATTCTAGCGCCTCTTGCGGAAACCCGTTATAACATAGGTCTTAGAGTTGGTTTTCAACAGTTTCAAATTTTCTCATGAGAGGCGCTACAATACTTTTATACCATTAAGCCATTTCCCTTTCGGCAAGCCTCTAGGGGTAGTTTCTAGGTGGATAGTTTCTTGTAGTAAATAACTACAAGTGTGGGCTCACCACACCCACGACCGCCAACAGAAACGCAGTAGTATCAGACGGTCACCCATCCAAGTACTAACCGCGCCCAACACTGCTTAACTTCAGTGATCTAACGGGAACTGGTGTTTCCAGCGTGGCATGGCCGTTACTTAATCTGGTATAATGTGGGTATGCTATAGGAAGTGGGCATGGAGAAATGGGGGGTATCCTTTTATTAGAGATGGATCTCCTTATACTACTTCGTGATGGAACGAAATAAACAAACGAACATAACCTACATATGCATCGATATGTCAAAATATAACATATGGGAGTGGGTATAACACGTCTTCTTCTTTGTATTCTTCGTTGGCGCTATACCTGATTTATAAAAGCTTTGTATATCCGGCCATGACCAAGTTGAGTGGGAGTGAACTCCCCTGGATCTGAAGCAAACAATGTCGGGCAGAGCTCAACTGCGCCATCTCAGAAGAGATTGTACAGTCAATTCGGTTTCCCGAATATTACGTAGCAAGGCGGCAGAATTCGAAAATACTCCCGACCGACTACCCCGCGCGAAAGGAGCCGTTTTTCAATGACACCTCCCGCACGGGGCAGCTTTGCGAGCTTAGATTGTAACTTAGATTTTAAGATTTGTTTTATTTAAAAATTTAAATATATGGGACGCGATTTTAAATGAGGGGTTCACTAAGATCTGATATGAGCAGAACGGAAGAGGGCATTTTAGAAGTTTTGAAAGAGAACTTATTAGGTCTGTTCTATGTATATCAAATCTGGGACAGGCCCAGAGCACATGGCCTGAGTCTTCATCAATTTCAGGGTTGCAGGGGTAACCTCCAGTAGTTATAATATTTTTTCGGGCAATGCTAGTATTTAACGAATAATGGTTACTCCTCATTCGACAGCAAGACTCTCCATTCTCTTGGGCGGTTAAATGAAGAGAACCAAGGTTTTTTTTTCTATATTTATAAAAACGTTGGGTGTATAAGACACCTTCGTTTTTACCTATTTTCCAAAAAATGGTTGTTGCAAATTTCATCTAGAGATTTCAGGACGGAGGAAAAGAAGTCAGAAAAAGGGAGGGGTATATTGAGGAGACTGGCATCCTTAGTTGCTGATTTAGCTGCTACGTCTGCCGCTTCATTACCTGGGATACCTTTGTGACAAGGGATCCAAACTAGAGTTACCATGCATTTAAGTTTATTAAAAACTGCCAGGCGGTTTCTAATTATAAATATCAGGTAAGAATTTGTAGATCCAGGACTATTGGAACCTACACTCTCTAGGACGCTTAAGGAATCTGTGAAAATAACTGATTTATCAAAATGGTGACTGATGATGTAATCTAGAGTATATACTACTGCTTTGGCGCCAATCACAGGCATCGTAGAGAGTACATATATAAGAACAACATAACCTGAAACTTCAGTTTCAGGTCAGCCCTGAAGAAGTGAACTGCAATGTTCACGAAACGTCGGCAACATTCATAGTTTCGCACACGATTGAAACCCGAAAAATCTTTAAATTTTAAATTTAAATTTATCATTGATACATACTGTTGGGTCAGCAGAACGACAAAGAATAGAGATATCATCAGCGAACTCTATGATAATGCAATTTCCAGGGATTAGATGGTGTATTTTTCTGGTATAAATTGAGTAGTTCATTGGACTGAGAATACAACCTTGAGCGAGTCCGACTGCACTGCGTCTAGGGCCCACTAGTTCACCGTTAATTTTGTAGTAGATGTTTTTGCAAGAGGTAGTATTGTAGATAAATCTAGCCATTTGTCAAGGAACACCGACACCTTTGAGATCTTCAATTAGAATTTGGAGAATGACACTAAGGAACGCACCTTTCAGATCCAGAAACAGGCCGGCAACAACTTCGCCATTTGCAAAACCCGAAAAAATCTCTGATGATAAAATAGCTAGGTTATCAGCACAGTATCTTCTCTTTCTAAAACCAAATTGAGTAGGGGAGAGGATGTGATTATGCTCCACGTACCACGACAGTCTGTTGTAGATGAGCCTTTCCATCAATTTGAGCAAACATGAAGCTAAAGAAATTGTACGGAATTTGCTTGGCGATGATTTAGAGACAAAAAAAATTAAGTTATTCCAAGAGTCTGGTAAGGAGCCAGATAGGTAAATATCATTATAAATTGCAAGAAAGGTTGTTTTGACCTCATCAGGAAGTTGAAGTAAAATATTATTATCAATTTTGTATAGTCCAGGAGGGGATTTAGTTTTTATTGAAGTTACCACGCTGGAAACACCAGTTCCCGTTAGATCACTGAAGTTAAGCAGTGTTGGGCGCGGTTAGTACTTGGATGGGTGACCGTTCGAGAATAATACTACTGCGTTGCTGTTGGCGGTCATGGGTGTGGTGAGCCCACACTTGTAGTCATTTACTACAAGAAACTATCCACCTAGAAACACTACCCGAATCGGGTAGTGTCACGCCTACCCCTAGAGGCTCGCCGAAAGGGAAACGGCTTAATGGTATAAAAAAAAAGGGCTATAGAAAATTCAGCTTCCGTGAACGGGGTCTCTAGGAACTCGTTCTTCTAAAAGTTTTCAGGGAAGGAGTCGAAGAAGACGGTTGGTGGAAAAATCTCCTCCGCCAGGGCATGGAGTCTTTGAATCGCCTCTCTATCCCCTGAACATGATGCGTTCGCCGGTTGAGTGTATTTGTTTTTAAAACACTTGATGACTCGCCAAACTCTTGAGATCGGTGTTGTCCTATCTGGGGTTTCACAGAATTTCCTAAAGTTGCGTCTACGAGCCGCGTTTAATGTGCGTCTAGTTTTAGATTTTATTCTATTTAGATTAATGTAGTTAACTTCATTTCTGCGTCTCCTGTAGGCCGCCAAGGCTGCCTTTCTTTTCTCAATTGCAACGTCGCAGTCCCCATCCCACCATGGAGCAGGGATACATTTTTTCTTTCTAGCTTTAGAGTGAGTTAAATTTTTGGGAGGTTTTGGGGGAGGACTAGCAGCAGTAACTGCTTCATCCACACTTTTAACGACAGCATTGTACTTGGATAAATAATTAATGTCCGGGGATTTATTTAAAAGTTCCATTTTTGTCCTGAATGGACTCCAAGAGGTTATTGGAAAAGGAGATCCACTCGCCTCGCTTAAGATTGTAGTTGTGAGAAATGTACGAAGCTATTGTGGTAGAGATGCCTAGACTTGATACCACTGGGAAGTGGTCACTTCCTAGAGAGTCATTCCAAACTCCCCATGAGGAGATGTTAAAGAGATTCTGAGACACGAATGTTAGGTCAATTATTGAAGGAGGGCTGTCTGGTCTAGTACGATAAGTGGGTTTACCTGTGTTAAGGGGAATAAGATTTGCATTATCAAGGGCAGAGCATAGTTCCAAACCATTTCTGCAGTTATGCGAACTGCCCCATAATGAGTTGTGGCAGTTCAAGTCTCCAGCAATAAACAATGAGCTATAATTAAGATTTTGTATAGCATTAAACAATTTAGTCCACGTCTCGGATGATATATAATTATCAGAGGCGGGTATTCTGTATAGAGAAACAATCAAAAGTTCGCCTAGGGAAGTGCTGATTGAGATTGCTAGAGTCTCCAGACTATTTTCTATGTTAAAGACGGAAGTGACTTTGGAGAATGTGATTCCCCTCCGTTTGGCAATGGCCAAGCCACCCCCGTTATTACATTTCCTGTCTGCTCTGGTGATATTGAAGTCTTTGATTTTGAAATTTGAAATTGATTTAAAAAAGGTTTCGGACAAAAGTAGAATGTCGAATTCGTCACGAATGTTTGATAGGTCGCCTTGTTTATTTAAGGCTCCCTGGCAATTCCATTGAACGATTCTCAATCTATTAAGCTGAGCCATCAATAGCGAGTAAGGATTTAGTAAGAAGGTTCACACAGAGCATCACTTTATTTAGAATATTTTGACTTTCCTCTGTTTTGAGGTGACCCGAGACTAAAAGTTCTACCAAGTTCATCAGAGAAGACAGGGTTGCACTAATGATTTATGATCTGGTTGAGTTTGAATCCGGGGTATGAGCGGGGTCAGTAGGGGGAGGGGGAGTTAAAGGTGTTGGTGGCAGGGTATGGAGGAGGGGAAGGGGAAAGGAGAAGTGGGAGGAGTGGAGGATGAGGACCTCACGGGACTAGTACCATTTTGTTTGGGCAGAGCAAAACCGTTTGGAAAAAGGCTCGGAATTCTGCCAATGTTGTGGAAATTTGAGTAGGATGAGTTGGATCCTCTTCGCGATGATTGCTGGGAATGCCCACCCGAGGGGCCTGTATGGCTTTTGGACTGAGAATACAACCTTGAGCGAGTCCGAGTGCGTATTCAGCTCCCCTACCGGATCTGAGGATCGACTTCGCTTCTATGAAAGGCAGTTTGTATTTAGTAGCAAATACGCGTAACTCTCTCTGAAATAGATATTCCGGGAATTTTTTATAAGAGGGTGAGTGATCCCCACCACAGCTCGCGCATTTTGAGGTGCTATTCGCGTCAGGACATGGCCTCGCCTCAGTGTGAACCTCCGAGGAACCGCAGCGCCTGCAGCGTGCACTAGATCGACAGTGTAAGCTAATGTGTCCAAATTTGAGACATTTGATGCACATTTTCAATTCAGGGTTACAGAGGTTAACCGGAAACGATGCCATGTAAATGGAGGTCCTTTCTGTAAGGGCCGTGCCTTCAGAAGTAATGAAAACTGATTTGGAAGGGATTATTTTAGTTTCCTGCGTGGCAAGGTCTATGGTTTTTCGGTTAAGTCGAAGCGCTTCAATGACCTTGGCCTCACCGCACGTGTTAGCGGCGAGATCTTTTTTAGACTGTTCAGGATTAGGGTTACGTTGGACTATAATAGGACATTCTCCTTTTTCGAAAATACTGTAGCGGAGAGTTCGAGCATCTTGGGTGAGGGAAGCGGGTCGTGGATTTGAGCGGGTTTGGGTCTTATTCCCGGATTGGGCAGTCTTGCTATGATTGTGATTGTCTGGCTTGCTTGATTCCACTATCTATTTACCCGAGGGAGAGAGAGAAACCTGTGTCTCTGGGATAATATTCTTGTCGGATTGTGACCTGTCAATGAATAGAATCATGAATTCCACGTTATTATCCGGGTATAGAAATGATTCGTTGACCGCTAGATTATCGGACTCGGCGGAATTTCCGGATTCCTCAGAATAAGCGTTTGAGACTGTTTTGCTATTACCGATTCGCTGTTTTTTCTTCTTTTGTCTCTTACACTTCTTAGACTCTACAATATGAAAGTCATTTTCATCCTTGTTTTTAAGGAACATTAGTGAGTTCGCGCCTTCTTTCACATCTTCCGAAAGATATTCTAACAATTAAAGGGATAAAGCGGATTAAACAACACGCGAAACATCGAGCACGTGGCTCGCGATTTAGAAATGGCTTAGGCCTGGATTAATAACCACACCTGGGACAAATTGTAGCTCTGCGCGCAAAGCGACGAGAGCTAGTTACACTTTTAAAAGTACACTCGCAATATCTTTACTAAGGAAAAGTACGCCGCACTATAAAGTGAGACTATACAAAAACACATCCGTCTTCGACCGTGGTCCCTACGGACTCGGTATAACACGTGTCTGCGAAAAAAAGCTCTGCGCATGTGCATGATCTTGCATACAAGTTTTCATTCGTGGCAAGCATTAACGAAATGTTGGACGTCGCTCGTCCCACCTCTGCTCACATGAAAATGCTCTATAATTATTTTCAAGTTATTACTTTTGCACTTTCAATTTTTAAAGACTTAGTTGCACGATCCTAATTTCAGAATACTTGCATTTCAAATGAAGTTTAGAATTGTTTCATTTTTTATAGGTTTAAGTAAGCTTGAGTTTATTATTTTTGAAGTTTTCAATTAAAAATAATATAATTTTTTCAGTTTTTAGAATAATTTATCTTGAAGGTTTACAATATTTAAAATTCTTCAATTTTGACCGGTGAAAATGACAGTGAATATCTTTTCCTTGTGCGCTAATCTAATTTTTTAATAATAAAATCTATCCAGTCACTTTGAATGTAATTTGATACTACGCAATAAGATACCTCTCAATAATTTTTATCATCCATAAAATTGCGATAATTTCAATTTCTGTTTCCATTTTTTAAAGTTTACTGTTTAAAAATAAGCATTCGGTAGCTTTTGTGCTGATATTATCACAGTCAACAATTCATGACCTTTTTAATATCAATTCAAAAAATGTCCTGAAAATATAAAAAACATCCAGGAAGATTGATTGGAATACCTTGAGAGCTTTAAAAATCCCTTTAAGGCCATGTAACGAGTGGGTCACGTAACCGGGTTCCTACCGTAACGACACTTTTTTTATGTGTAAACTTATGTTCACACGAATAGCCACATAGTTGAAAATTTGGGATAATAAAAAAGAAGCACTAAGAAATGCGGCTCTGGTCCTAAATTTTAATAATTATGAAAAAAACAAAAAAAAAGTTATTAACAAAAAAAAATTTTTCATAATTATAAAAATTTAGGACCAGAGCCGCATTTCTTAGTGCTTCTTAATTATTATCCGAAATTTTCGACTCGATGTGGCTATTCGTGTGAACATAAGTTTACAAATAAAAAAAGTGTCGGTAAGGTAGGAATCCGGCCACGTGACACACTCGTCACATGGCCTTAAATCATTTAAATTCTCAGAAATCTGATTAAATCCGTTAAAATCTTTTTAAAATCCCATGGAATCTTTAAAAGTACCCTAAAGCCTTAAATGTAAGTACTATAAACTCCTTCCAACTCTTCCGAAATTCTATGAAATTCCTTAAAACCGCATAAAATTTGTTTGAATTTCTTAAGGGCCCTGGAAATCGAGTGTAAATCGTAGAAAATGGATTCAGGGCAAACGGCAAAGCCATTTTGTCTGATTTATTGTATAAATAATCTGAAATGTGTATAAAGACTGCGGTTACATGTCGCTTTTTTCGAGAAAAAAATCTAGCTTTCATGTAACAATTAAAAGAAGAAAAATTTCTTTGTATGGTACAGTGTTCTACTATTCCGCGAAGCAGGGAGCAGCTAAGCCAGTTATCGTTATCGTGCTCGGAATTTCTTTTGCGCGACCCTAGCGGGAAAGGGAAAAACTACGATCCGTTATAACTCAAGTCTGCAGGTAATGAAGCGCCCACTATGGCCCACATTGATTCTTTCAGGGCCGAACACACCGTATACGAAAACTGGGGGCCCCTACCCAAAGGAGTGGGTAAATTCCCAAATGGTTGGGTGGGTGGAGGTTGTTGGGTGTGGATAATATCATGACATGCAGATTTGAAGTAAAATAAAACTAAACAAAATAATATCACAAGTAAATGTACAGAAAAATGGTTTGCAATATTCACGCCGAATCAATGTAACGGTACAATTTTCGGCAAACTTACTCCGAAAGTAGTAACTTTTGTACAATGAGTGACAAATATCCAAGCTCTCTGTATAAACGGGCGGATTATACAAACATGCAAGATATCGATAATATGTTTCGCCCAATTTCCTCGGAAAATACCAATTTGATTCGCATTAGAAACAAACTTTGCATGTTTGCACAACTCAGGGGCTGTCTGCAATAACCGGTTATAGAAGTCAAGCGCTTAATATTTTGAGCCTGAGAGCTTGTAAAAAATGTTTCAAATTTTAATTTTTGAACCATATATTTAAATGTGAAATTTCAATGCGCATATTCGTTTCATCATGAAAAAAACCTATAGCACGTGTAGTTGTTGAAATAAAAAGGAAATTCTGCTACTTTTTTCTACAAAATGGCCTCCTTTCAGCCAATTTGACTGTACTGTGTGTACGCAGTTGTACGTGATTTTTGTGTTCTTTTCAAATCTTTATGAAATTTTTATGAAATCTTTGAAATATTTGTGAAATCTTTCGTATTCGTTTGAAATCATTTAAATATGTTAAATCGTTTGATAACTTTGCAATTTTTTCAAATCTGCGAAATGTGGTGTACTGTACCCTTTTTGACGTCTTTGGAATTTTTGTATTCTTCTACAATCATTATGAAATGTTTATGAAATTTTAGAAATATTATTTACGTCTTTCGGAAATCTGTTGTATTCATTGGAAATCACTGAATTATTTGTAATCGATGTAAAATCTGTAAAAAATTGAAAATCTGGTTTACTATTATACCCTTTATTACAATTTTTAAATATTTGAAATCTTTTGAGAGTTTTAAAATCTTTCGAAATATCCACACCCAACAGCCAACAATGAATCAATGTAGGTCCATAGTGGGCGCTTCATTACCTGCAGACTTGAGTTATAACGGATCGTAGTTTTTCCTTTAACCGCTAGGGTCGCACAAAAGAAATTCCGAGCACGATAACTGCTTTACCTGCTCCCTGCTTCGCGAAATAGTAGAACACTGTACCACAAAAAGTAATTTTTCTTCTTTTCACTGTTACATGAAAAATAGATTTTTTCCCCAAAAAAGCGACAAGTACCTGCAGTCTTTATACCCTTTGGATTATTTATACAAAAAATCAGACAAAATGGCTTCGCCGTTTGGCCTGAATCCATTTTCTACGATTTACACTCGATTTCCAGGGCCCTTAAAATCATTAAAACCCTTGGAAATTCCTTAAAATTTTTTCAATCTCTTGAAAATTCCTTGGAATCTTTGGAAAAATACTAAAATATTTGAAATCCTTCGACATCTTTTAAAATACCGTGAAATTTTTTAAAACGCTTTGAAATTCCTGGGAATCTTTTAAAATACCCTATAATCTTCAAAATCCGTTGATATATTTTTTAAAATTTTCAAATTTACGAAGTCCCTTAAAATCTCTTGAAATATTTGAAGACCTATGAAATCCTTTGAGATTCTGGAAAATTTATTAAAATACCTCCTTGAGAGCCTTTAAAAAGCCTGAGAATTTCTGAAGTCCTCAAAAATCTTATAACACACCTTCAAAATTAAAAAAAAATCGTATATCTTGGAAATCTATTGAAATCCCTTGGAATCCTTAAAAATACCCTAAAACCTTTTAAATCCTATGAAATTTTTCAAAATCCTCATGAAGCTCAGGAAATTCTTAGACATCCCATAAATGTTGCTTCAATCTCGGAAAAGCCCTTGAAATCTTTGAAATAATATTAAACTATTTAATGAATTCTTGAGCAATCCCATAGACTACCATAAAACTTTTTAAATTCCTTAAATCGTTAAAAAGCTTTGAGCATTTCTTGAAATAATTAAAATATTTGGAAATTGTATGAATTTCCTCGAAAGCTATTGAAATCCGTTAGAATCCTTCAAATCTGTTCAAATCCTATTAAATGCCTGGAAATATCGCATTTTTTACCTGAAGATATTTAAAGGAAAGGATTTAAGCTTTTTCAGACAAGATAATAGAACCCTAATTTCGAAAAATCTGCTGAACTTGTTTCATTAATTGACGGATTAAAAATTATTTTATTTTAATTGTACATACTATAAATTTAGAAACATTTTTTCAGGTATGAAAGTTTTAATTTTTTAATTTGTATGACTTGGAATAATATTTGGTAACCGGGAAATGACAAGAAAATTGTTTTTGTTTTTAGAGCAATTGGTCAATTCAATTAGTGATAGCCCTCTATGTGTATATGTTACAGGCAAAGTCCGAAGCAGCACTTTCACTTCGGACTCTGCCTGGTAAAATCGCAAAGTGCCCGACAGACTCAGGCAAAGTCCGGAGTGAAAATAAAACCTTTGATTTTTTGTTTTCCCGCTGCACAGTGGGCTCCGGAATTTACAATTCAAAATAGTCTACAGGTCGCAATTGTGAACGGCTTTGAACGTTTTTTTTTAGAAATGATCATCAGTAAATTTTGAAGAAAGCTTATGGAGTATATTTATCAATTTTTATTTCAATATAATTATTCATGCAACGCATGTTTTTTTCTCTGAAAACATAAAAAAAAATAATCTCTATATGTATCATATTTAACGTAGATGTACTTAGAAAACATAAATAATTCATATTTAATATTTTTATTGTTCTTTAGTGTAAATAATTTCCGAATTTAAGCCTTTTCAGGTAAAGTCGATTATTTAAAGCGAGATAACACACTATATATTCCATACAAGTCACCAGTCTATTGTTTGTAATAATTAGATTATTAATAACAATAATTGTTTATTTTTTATTCATTTAATGAAAAATTATTCAATATACGTATAAAATGCTTTCTATCATTATGAATGATAAACTGTAAATTTGTATAGATGAAAGAATAAAAACTACAATATTTATTGTAAAAACCAACTTTCCATTAAGAAATAGCCAGTAATAGGTGTTTCGTTTCTAAAATTTATTATTAACATTCAAGATATTAATTTATTGAGATCTATAAATCACTGTTTAGACGATGCTACTAAGATTTAGTATGGAAAATAAAAAATCTTATCTTTGATTAAAATAAGCAAACTGAAAATCTGGTTTTAAAATAGTTTATAATAACAATGATTTTAATTATCGAGAGTTTTTAGACAACAAATATCATTTTTTAAAAATAATTCTTAGCCATTACACTTCGAAACCAAATTTCATTCTGATGTCGCATTAGTTTCGTAACTAATGGAAAATGTATCTCCCCATTTCCTTTTACCGCCATTTTATCTAGGTGCTGACGCACCTGCATAGTTACCCTCAAAATGCAATACAAATACTTTTAAATGCAAAAAACTGAAAATCTAGTGCAATTCCTAATTTCATTCGTCCACTACTTGTTGCAATAAATGAAATGAATTGTTGATTTAACTCGTACATATACTCTTTTTATGAACTAAATTACCCCACCTCAACTGATATTTATTTAAGTTTTAAAACTGGCATTTTTCCATAAAATTTTTTATTTTCTAATTCACTGATTATATAAATTTTGACATTTATTAGCATATATACTTCTGCTAATTATTATCTTGAAAAAAAATCAGTAAGATAAAAGCACGAAATAGGTGTTTTGTTGAAAAAATTTGTTTTCAACAATTAAAATGTTCAATTATTTAAATCTTCAATTACTTTTTGAACAATGATACTAAGGTTTAGTGAAAAATAAAAAATCTGTCTTTGAGTGAGATAGCCAAATTAAACATTTTAAATGTTAATAACAAATGTTATAAATGAAACACCTATTGCTGGTTCTACTTACTGGAAAGTTAAAAGGAACTTACATTTTATTTTTCAGTATAGAAAGCATTTTACAAGTATTTTAAATCATTTTCCATCAAATAAATCAACAATAAACAATTATTGTCATTAATAATCTATTATTACAAATAATAGACTGGTGGCTTGTATAGAACATGTAGTTTGTAAGTTCGCTTTAAATAATCGGCTTTTCCTGAAAAGGCTTGAATTTGGAAATTATTTACACTAAAGAACAATACAAATATTAAAAATGAATTATTTATGTTTTCTAATTAGTACTTCTACGTTAAATATGATACACATCGATATTATTTTTTTTTTCAGAGAAAAAAACATGCGTTGAATGAATAATTATATTGAAATAAAAATTGATAAATATACTCCATAAGCTTTCTTAAAAAACTCTGATGATCATTTCTAAAAAAAAAAAACTTTGAAAGCTGTTCACAATTGCGACCTGTAGACTATTTTGAATTGTAAATTCCGGAGCCAGCCGACTGTGCAGCGGGAAAACTATACCTCAAAGGTTTTATTTTCACTCCGGACTTTGCCTGAGCCTGTCGGGCACTTCGCGATTTGACCAGGCAGAGTGCGAAGTAAAAGTGCTACTTCGGACTTCGCCTGACAACGCTCAGTCAATTCGCAGAGGGACTAGGCAAACTGCGGTGCGGCGTGCCGGCACATCGGACTTTGCCTGTAACATATACAATTTTTCGACATCGCCCCCCTCCACGCCTGACTCTGCAATCGAAAGAAACTAATAATGAAAATTGAAAAAGGGCTCCAAAATTCATGATGGCATATTTCAGCTTAGATTTTTTATTACTATTACGGAACACGTGTTTTCACTTATACATATTTTTTTTTGCTTGTCGACTTTGTAATCGAAAAAAGGTAATAATGTAAATTGAAAAAGGGCGAGCTGATACCGAAATCCGGCTTTGGATGTGAAGGCACTGTTCCTCAGTAAAACAAAAAAAGTAGGTTTAACGGATTTTTAACCTTTGCTATCGTTTTTCAGAAAGCTGTAGAGGAAGAATACAGAAATTGGGCATCGATGAGCAATGAAAACGATATCATTGCTCACTTCACTGCTCCTGGGGCACCGCCACTTTTCCTTTGTCTACTCTGGAAGATGATACTCGATACAGATCGCATAAGTCCAATTGCCTATAAGTGAGTTACAATTACAATTTTTCAGTGACGGAAATGAAAGAGAAAATCACGTTCCCTTTCTTTACAGAATATTGGAAAGAATAGGAGCGAGAGCTTTATCAGCTCACCTCCGGAAGTTCTGCGATTATCTTGTCTTCGAGTTTTCAAACAGTGTCGGAGGAGGACAACATGTAAACAAGTGTGTCGATACAATCAACGATATGATCTGGAAGTACAATTTAGTAACAATAGACAGATTAGTTCTCTGCTTGGTAAGTCTATTTAATAATTAAATTATAATTAATCGAATATATAAACTGAACCACAATGTAGGAAGAAACATACAATGAGTAGAATTCAAGATTTTTTCATGCCCTTGAAATATGTTAAACTTGTACTAATTCAGCGTTATTTTACAAAATATAAGAATTTTTTACTGCCTTGTGTAAAAAATATAAGCTTCTGATTAAACGTTGTGTCTAACATGAGGCACCAATTTAGTGCTAAACCAACTCATTAAAGATTTTAAATCCCAATAGGGGTACCAAGATGATAACATACAAAAAAAGAAGTCAAATTGCTTCCAAATTCCGTTCAATTGTCAAACATACTCACGATTTTTTCGTGTGAATAAAAGCTTCAATAATCATATTTAATTTAATTTCTAGCAGGAAAAGAACTATTTAATTTTTTTGTTATATGACATAATTCTGACTTTCTGATAGTGAACAATTATTTCTTGTTCATTCGCAATATGGAATTCTTACGAATAATTCTCTTTCTTGACAGAACAATTTTTCTTAGTTGAAAATTCAACTCATGTTGAAAACTTGTCTTTTTTTATTAAAATATCAACTACTACATTTTTTGTTCAGAATTCATCTTTTGTAGAAGGAAAATTTAATTAATTGTTTGAAAGTTAAACTCTTTGATTAAAAGTTAATTTTTTTGCTTGAAGATCAATAATTTTGTTTAAAATAAGTGTTACTATTCCAGTTAAATACTCCATAATTTAGTTAAAAATTCATCTCTTTGCTTGAAAATAACTTTCTTTAACTAAAGATTTAACTATTCATTTTTGGTTGAAAAATTATTTTTTTGCAGTTTAATATTCGTATTTTTTGATACAAACTAATCTTCTTAGTTAAAAGTTGATTTTTTCTTTGAAAATTTAATTCTTCTAGTTAAAGATTCATAATTTTAGTTGAAAATTCATCTGAAATGTAATCTGAATGTGACTATTCCAATTGAATATTTCATCATTTTAGTTTAAAATTCATGTACTTTGTTGAAAATTCGTCTTTTTTGGTAGAAATTAATCTTCTTGTTTGAAAATTTAACTATTGCGTTTACGGATTCATCATTTTAGTTGAAAATTCATCTTTTTGGTTTAAAATTTGACTATTTCAGTTGATGATTCATAATTTGTTGTTGAAAATTAATTGTTGAAACTGAAAATTGAACTATTCCCTTTTTAGTAGAAAATTAATCTTCTTGTTTGAACATTTATCTTTTTGGTTAAAAATTCAGGTATTTCAGTTAAATATTCATAATTTTAGTTGAAAATTCATCTTCCTGGTTGTAAATAAAACTACTTGGTTGAAAGTGAAACTCTCTAAAAATTCGTCTTTTTGGTTTAAAATATGTGTTCCAGTTGAAGATTCATCATTTTAGTTGAAAACTCATCACTTTGGTTGAAAATTCAACTATTTGATTAAAAATACATCTATTTTGTTGAAAAGTCAGGAATTCGAAGTAATTTAAATTGAATTTAATATACTACCAACATGAATTTTACCTTAATATTCACTGAATTTTAAATATGAGAAGGTAAAATAAAAATTTGAATTATTTTTCAAATTCATGGACTTTAGAGACAAAGTCCAGAAATAATTAATTATGTGTTTCGTATTATTTAATTATTTAATTAGTCGGTGGTGCTAATATATTTAGAAATATCTTGTAATATAACTTGTCAAAGCTTTCTAAATTAAGCATATTAATTGAATCCCTAGAAACTTAAAAAAAACATTATAGTCAACTCGCGAAACTGTATACATATTCCGAGTCAACTGTTCAAAAAAATGCGAAATATTTAAATGGCTCCTTACTGTGAGAAATTATATCTGGAAAAAACTTGAGATACATGGAAAAAACCTGGAATTGTCAGGAAATTTTGTCCCAGGACTTAAGTAGTAAATATAAACTATTTGATTTCAGGCTCTCAGAACCCAAGAAGGCAGTGAAGCTCAAGTCTGCTTCTTCATAATACAGTTACTGCTTCTAAAAGCAACCGAATTTCGAAACAGAGTTCAGGAATTCGTCAGGGAAAATTCCCCTGAGCACTGGAAGCAGTCCAATTGGCATGAGAAGCATTTAGCATTTCATAGGAAATTTCCTGAGAAATTTGCCCCTGAAGGAATTGTGGAACAAACTAGCGGTGGGCCCGGTCAATATCAAAGTTTGCCCGTTTATTTCGGAAATGTGTGCTTGAGATTCTTGCCTGTCTTCGACATTGTGGTGCATAGGTATTTGGAAATACCTCCTGTCTCAAAAAGCTTGGAGATTCTCTTAGAACATTTGGGATGTCTCTATAAGTTTCATGGTTTGTAAACCTATGGTAAATATATGAATTACCTAAGAAAATTATTTAAATATATATTTTTTTTAATAGATCGACCAGTGACTTATCTCTACAACACCTTGCATTACTATGAACGGAACTTGAGGGATAGACCAAACCTGAAACGACGCCTTGTTTCGGCGATTTTGGGATCGCTGAAGGAAATTAGACCTTCAGGTTGGGCTTTATCTGAAGCTTATACAGCATATATAGCCAGACCTACTGATGATGCCATCACCTGGGTACCTGAACTAGATTATTACATTAGACTCGTCCAGAGAATTGTTGAAAGTAAGTAAAATCACGTTTTCATTCCACCCTTTACTAAGAGATGTCACACAGTGGGAGTAAATGCACTTTTTCGTTTAAAAAGGTATAGCGCCTTCACTTTTGGTCAGATTTTCAATTATTTATTTTAAATTAAAGTGCTTTAAATTTTGAAGAGCTTTTTGAGCGAGGTTTTTCACTTTTCAGCAGACCATAATTAGTGTTATAAACAAATACTGTTGATTTTTTATTTTTTTTTGTTTTTTTCATACTTAACTTTGTCATTGGTATGTGAGTTGTTTGAGATATTTCAAAAAATGATAGATCTTCAATTATGTTTGGTAAAATATAAACATTTTAATTTATATCAACAAGTGAGATTAGCAAAATCAAAATTTCAATACTTTTACGTAAAGAGAAAATGTTTTTTTTTTTTGCAATAAAACGATTCTATAAACAAGTGAAAAATTGTGATCTGCAGAAATAAATTTCGTGTATTTCTTTCACTATTTTTAGACGGTATGAAAGGCATCTTATCAGCATCATGCGGGCCAAACCATTTTTGAGGCCGGGAGAATTTTTTGTCTAAAAATGTAATTTTTAAATTTTTCTCATGAAAGGTATCATAAAAGAACAAGAGACATTTTTCATAGAACTGCTTTAGACGTGCAAACTTGTATCCTAACATTTTTTCGTATCTGCCATTGTTTCAAAGAAAAAGTAGAAAATTCGATTGTAAAAAAAAAAGAATTCTCCTGGCTACAAAAGTTATTCAGTCAGCATCAAATTTGCAAGATATCTTCATTATGAAAGTACAAGTTGAAAAAAAATTGGCAAAAAATTTAAAGGTGGATTGTTTTGAAAAATCGACTTTTAATTTTTTCAGAAAAACCGCTGCCATTTTGTTAATTTTAAACCGTTTTTTTTTAACTTTCCGGCGTATTACGAAAATATTAAATATCTCAATTAAGTGAAAAGTTATAGAGGTTCAAAGAAAAAAATTCGGGGTTTTTAAAAAACAAAGAACAACATTCAAATAGGCATAACTTCTTAATTTTTTTGTTTGCAAATCGGAAACATACGTATTGCCTAATTTCTTCTGAAAAGCAACATATTTCGTCATCGAGAGATTCTGCGATTTCAAGTGTAGAACCCTGTTAGATTTGAAATGAATTCGGTCACCTTTTTCATACTGCAAGTGAAGCTATTATAAATAAAAGAAAGGAAAAGGCGAAAACGCCACTCAAGAAGCTTTTCAGAATTTAATGCACTTTAATTTTTTTAAATCGTAAAGCTGACCTGAAGTGTGTTTCCTCCCACTGTAGGAGAGCAGCTCTCAATTTGGTGCAGCACCTAATGTGGTACACTCGTATTTAAAAAAATTGACACAATCTGAGAAACTTAGGACACATAATTAAATGTATTTATGCATTGAGTGACTACCTGAGAAAAAATTTTACCATTTATTGTTAAAATAATTTTTTCATGTTTATCCCAAAATGTTTAGTCAAGTCATTTTGTGATTTTTTGCAACTGTCATTAAAGCGGGACAAAAGCAATGAAAAAAAAAGTATTTACATACATACAAAATAATAAATGTGTTCCAATATCAAAACATTCTTAGAGAAATATTTTCTTGATAGTGTAACATTATTTTAAATTGGAAATCATATTCGTAATCTTTCTTCGCCAGTTTTTAAGTTAGTTATGTGACCTTTTTGACAGAAATCTTATGACAAACTGTTAAACTTGCATGTTACTAATTAAAACTTAAAACTTTTTTCAAACACCCTATTTTACTGAAATGTGTTGTTCTACTATTATAAAGTCCTTTCAGATTTGCTATTACTAGGCAGATAAGCATTGCGCCACATTAGTGAACATGGTAGGTAACTTGACGCAGGTGCTCTTTTTAGGAAAATCTAAAATTAATGTTCTGAAATAATCCCAATATAATTTTGTCTATACAATATAGAGTAAAACTAAGAGAACCCCAGTAGGCACAAAACCATAAAAATCCAAAGAACGTCCCTCGGACATTCTCAGGACATCTTTCGTACTGACATCAGACGTATTAAGATCATCTCTTGGATGTTCAAAATACATGTTCCAAAAGACGTCTTAGGGATGTCCCGAAGACATCTCTAGGACATCCTTAACTTTTGTGCCCACTGGGTCGAAATACATGCTCTTACATTTTTCTTCCACAAAATCGCCTATATTACTCTTTAAATTGAGAGATATATTTTGATGCGCCACGTTAAGTGCCGCTTCCGTATGTCGCCTTGAATGGCAATATATTTTTTTCAACACCCATCTAGAAAGTGAGGACTTCCATGCCTCTAAATCACGAAATACTACAAGGAGACTTATGGCCTATGGCGGTGCTGATGGAAAACAGATAGTAACCGCCATGGTAACCGCGATCTCCCTTCCTCGAATTTTCATTTATTCTCAGATGAGTGCGCTACGTGCGGGAAATTGAGGAATTACGATTCCCATATTAGCAGACGATAATTTAGTTACAAATTTTCTATGAAGGGGTGCTCTCTTCTGTGAATAAATCACTCCATGGCGAAAATCTGACGACGGGGGATCACAAACAGGCGTCAGGTAAAGTATATGGTGTGTGGTTTCATTGTAGTACTTCGTGCATTTTTAAACACATCCATTTTGCGCATCGCCAAAATATTCTTAAAAATTCTTTAAACAAAAAATCATGCACAAGTTTGACTGAAACCACCATACGGGATCGGAATTCTTGCTAAAAAAAATAGCATCTGATAGACTTGCGCACAGGCAATTGCTACTCGTGTAGCATTTGTCTACGTTTTTGCAAACGTTTCGCTCGTGAGCTATCCTCCGACTCGTACGTGGACTGACACCTTTAAATTAATTTCCAATATATTTTATTAACAGCAATGGCAGGCACTGCGCATTTCCCAGCGACTGATTGGAGGTTCAACGAATTCCCGAATTCTGCTGCGCACGCTTTGTATGTGACTTGCGTCGAGCTTATGGCGTTACCAATAGCTCCGAATTTAGTCGCTAATTTGTTGCTTGACGTCGTTGCCAAAGGGTATAATAACTTAGTTGATTTACAGAATAAATATGCAGTGAGGAACAGATTTAATTAACATTTTTTTTAGGTATACGACTATTAACTACAAAGAAATCCATCTGTGGATAAACTGTGTAGGTTTACTGATGGCTGCACTGCCAGAATGTTACTGGACAGCGTTTTACGATCGTATCGTGGACACTATTAAGTCTCCAGCCTTACAGGACTGGTATTATCCAGATATGAGTCCATTCACGCTCTTCAACTTCAACACGACCCACAACAATTTGCTGGAGAATAAGTATAGCTACATGCTGGCTTTGGCTCATTCCATCTGGCATCATGCTGGAGTTGGTCAGATTACGACATTGCCGCAGTGAGTGAATTTATATGAAAATTACGTATTGCGAATGGTGGTTGGCCATTTCGCCACCTGGTGCGAAAAAATTAAACTAGCAAGAATAGGTAGAAGTAGAAGTAAAATTTTAAAGATGAATTTTAATTTTTGCATAAAAGTGTTTTTACGATTGTTTTGTGAAGTTCAAAACAATGCTTGAATAATAAATATAAATCTTCATCCAAAACAAAGCGTTTTAGATACAATTTCTATTTTATACAGTGAAAATCTCATTTTTGTCAAAAATGTTTTTCTAAACAGAAAAACAATTATTTTACTATGGCATGTAAATTTCAATGCAGTATAAGCTTAAATGTTCTCTAATTAATGTATGTAGCGAAAATTGTTGAAAATTGTGAATATGAATAATAGACGATTGGAATTGAAATACGAATTCTAACCTAACTTTTAGATCATATTTTTTAGATAGTATTTCACGTATAAATTAATAAAAATTGATTTTGGGTTCATGTTTGCTTCGAAATAAGTTCATTGAAGTTTATAGTATGTTGAACTTCACAATAAATAGGACGATGATGGTTGTTTTTTAGAAAAATATTTTTGTCAAAAAATGTGTTTTTTCCACTTGATGAGATGTAGATTACATCTGAAACATTTTGTTTTCAATAAACACTAATGTGTAGTATGCAATAAATACTTTAAATTCCACACAAAAATCGTAAAAACACTTCTATGTGCAAATTAAAATGCATCTTTAAAATCATACCTACTCTTTCTAGTTCTAGCTTTTCCACCAGATGGCGTATTGCAGTTTAACAATTACCAATAAAATTAAAAAGATTTGTAATCTGCAAATTCGCAACTTAAGGTAAAATAATTGTTGAATAGTTAATTCTGAGCTAAAGTCAAAAAATTGTTTCCGTTCTGTTCTTCAAGGGAAAAAAATTCTTGAAAATTGTATGCGTAAAAAAACTCATTCAAATTGGATTCACGTAACAGGAACAAAATTGACTTATGTGTACTTAGCGAACGTTTGGATTACTTTAAAATACTGCATTACTGCTGCGGTTGAATGCTGACGTTAACAAAACGAAGAAAATATGCACTCAAAAAATATGTGAGAATCACTAAGCTGCGTGGTTAGTAGAAAATCCTACTGAATAATTGACGTCGATCCTGCCATTCAATTAACATTGTTTAAAAAATTCAAATTTCAACATTAAATTAAAAATAGTGAATAAAATGTGGACAATATTTGATTAACATTTATAAAATTAGAATTTTATAAACTATAAGATCCAAGCATTGGAAATGTGATATCTGACCCGCAGAGGATGTGTGCAGAGTTCTTTTTATTTTTCATACAGAATGGCTTGGGAATGTTCAAATGTTTCAAATATAAAACATAAGCTTGACAATAAGATAGGGAAGTTTTGGTGACAGTAAATCTCTTTATTGTTTCAGGAGCCTAGAACAGTCTTCCCAATGATTCATTTTTATACACTGCACCAAAACGTTTCTGATTCATTAAGGATTTTTTAAAATGAAAATTCGCTAAATTATATTTCCGATACCTTTAAACCGTAATTGATATAAATACTCGAAGAAAGGTATGAAGTTGAAGGAATGAAAAATGGATAAATTGCATCATTTTTAAATGCTCAATTTTGATTTTATCTCTTTTTTATTTTTTCAACTTCTCAACTTTTTTTGTGGTCATTCAGAAGTTCGGAAGCATTAAAAGTAATTTTCAAAGTTAGCTAAAAAAAATGAAACACGACAAAATGATTATGTGGAAAACACGTTTCCTTTCCTCAAATTTGTTGTTGAAAACAAGAATTATGTTTCATGGAGCAGTATTATATACAAATTTGTCAAGATTTAAGTTAGAGTGTAGATAAGAAAGCAATATCTAAATCAAATTTGTACGGGAATTTCATTGTAGGATTTCGCTGGACACCCTGCCCTGGAAACAACCCTATTCCGATTTTTTAAATTTATGTTGCGATGTAATTGTTTAGGTTCGTCAAGGAAAAACTACAGCCTGCTGTCACTACTGAGGAGCAGTTGATCTATGCATGCCATTTGATTGGACCAACCCTTGCGCGATTCAATATGGAGAGGCCGACTTGCGTCAATAAACTCACAGTTAATTTGTACGAAATGCTGGAGAAGGTGGACAAGGAACAAGCTCACCTGAAATTCATGGACCCAGTTTGCGACTTACTGTATCCTTTGAAAAAATGCAATGCCGAATGCTTAGACATCAGACTTACCAACTTTTAAGCGTAAAAAATAAAGTCAAATTCTATATAACTCGTTTAAAATTGTTATACTTTTTTAACATCACAATACTTCAAATTTCAATGTAAATGTTAATCTTCAAATACAGATGTCTTTCAACAGTTGTTGTAAGAACGATTTTTTTTAAATTTTAGGCACAATCATTTATTGACGCGATTTCCTTACATCATTTGCATATCAGTTATCACATAAAATACATGTTTGTCGGCGACACGATGAAGACTGACGTTGAATCTATTATTCGAAAATTGAGGCCAGCTCTTCAAATGCGACTTCGTTTCATCACGCACTTGAATATAGAAGAAATCAACAATTCTTGAGATCAAGCCGACGGATGAGCACAAGATTCTTTTGCAACGGCATAATTTAAAGCGAAACCCTAACTCAGATTGTAATTTTAATATAAATATTAATTTTAATTTAAACTCGTCCTTAACGATGGAGAGTATCCTACGATTTTTGAATGAATGGCGATGATGTTTATATTGATATATTCTTGTTGAGAGGCAGAGAGCGAAAATCTTTTGTATTGTCGAATTGTACAAAGTGTAGGTACGCATTTTTGTATCTTACGCGGTTGAAGTATTCAGCGACTTAATCATTATTGTAATTCTCGTAATAAACTCGATATGTTTAGAATATTTGCGAGAAGTATTCTGTGGGTTATTTAGGAAGATCTGTAAGCAAATTGTTCTGCACTATGTGCAATGTTAATCTTATTGTTAGTTATTGGTTTTGTTTATCACATTTTTTTGGAATATTTTTCGAGCGAAAAAGAAAAATAATTAGATGGAATCAAAGTCGACGTTTTCCTCTTTCATGGACAGAATCAATTTGGCGAATTTTTCCATTGGTCCTGCATTTTCAATTACGAAGTCTTGAGCTTTCATATTCATAACCCACTTTATCTAAAAGAGATATAATATAATTTTGATAAAAAGTTTATTTTGGAAATTAGATATTTAAAAAAATGCAAACTTACGATGAGAGGGAACTTTTCTTTTTCGAAATTTAGTGGTTGTTTGTAGATTAACGGAAGTGCCTTTGATCGTTCAACCCAGGGCCAGATCATAATTTCAACGATGCCGGGATTATCACCTAAAGATTATTAATTTGAGTGAAATGGTTTTATTTGTGGAATCAACTTTTAATATTAGATTGAATATTTAACTTACCTCCGAAGAAATCTGTTCCTCGAGTCTCTAGTTCCTCTTCGAATTGTTCTAAGTGCTTCGATATTTCAGCGACGACTTCATCAAGAGGTCTGCTGTCTCTTCCATGGATACAGTCGGAAAATATGCTAATAATCTATAATGGAAATTATTAGCTTTTAATCATTGTTGTCGAAAATTTAAAGTTCTGACTGTGAGAATTTTAACTTTATTTGATTTTTACCTTTCCGAAATTTTTGACCAACTCCAAATCTCGACTTTTTGTTTCTTCGTTATACAGGGGAGGGTCCGGATACATTTCGTCTAAAGTATTGACGATGACATCTGATTCAACAACTACTTTGCCATCTGGACCAATAAAAGATGGAACTTTTCCCTCTGGATGGATCTAAACAACGAATGGTACCGTTATATTGGATTTAAAGACAAGTAGCTATAAATTGTAATATATTTTTCAACTTTTTAATGTATTTTTTCAGCTTTTATGTTTCTTATTTCGGGATTACTTGTTCCATATTTGTTGCAGGTGTAAATCATTTTAAGTCGATTCAATTATTAGGGACCTAAAGTTAATAATTCTAAACTCTAAAATGAAATCTGAACTTATAACTCACATCAAGGTACCATTTTGGTTTGTTCTTTAAATTGATGTTGATTATCTCGTGTGGAATTTGCTTGTATGAAAGTGCAAGTCGAGCTCGATGAGCAAATGGGCAAAATTTCATACTGAACAGATATGGTTTCCCTTCCACCAAATCTGGTTTTTCTGATCCTTAAAACAAGTAAATAGTCATGAAATACGGATTAAAAATGCATTCTAAAAAGCAGAAAAAACTTGGCTAACTCGAATTCTATCTGCGGGTTTTTAAAATTGTACAGTAGGTATTCTAAAAGTTAAGTTTCGAAAGAAATTCAGATTCTTAATCTGAAATGTATAAATTCAAAGTTTTTAAAAACATCAAACATTGCATTTGAAATGTTACTAAATTCGTTTGCAACATACCTCTAAACATTTTTGCAAAATAAAATGGATATAAAAAAAAATGATTTCGTCAAATCCAAGCAGACATAACGTTCTATTGGTACCTTTTGGTGTCTAAATAAGCTGTGTAAAAGAGAAGCCGATTATATAATATTTAGAGAAGTATAATATAAGGAAGAAACAAGTGTTGTGTTAACAATTTTTATATATAGAATGCTTAAAATGTATGGAATTTTCTTGGTTAATTGGGCATTTTTTTACTTCAATAATTATAATTTAAAATATATATTGCATATTTTTACAATGACAATTCAGTTATGTTTTGAATAATTGCCTTTTTAAATGAAAAGGTTGCAAAAGTGTCTCATGTAATAAAATCTATAAAATAAAAAAGGAAATAAGTTTCGTTCATTAAAAAATATATATTTATCAAAGGTAATGTCAAACCCAATGAGAAGAATAAGTCTAAATTTTTAATATTTTACATTAAAATAAGCGAAACTTTTTTTTTCAAATTATATACAGCTTGGTAATACAGTGGGACAATTCTACATGTATACAAATTCATTACCTACCATTATAAGACATTTAGAACGGAAAAATTATTTCAAAAATTCAATAAAAAAAATTTAACTCTAATAGGGGACACCTAAATCATATCCGATTTTGAATTTAAGGTAGATGTCCCAGTAATCGTGAGTTTTGAGGTGTAAACGCCAGAATTAAGTATTCTCCGCATAAAAATACAATCCTAAAATATTTTTAAGTAAGTTTGAACAATGCTTGTTGTGGAAACCAAATTAGTTTTTTTATATAAATAGTGCACATGGGTAAAAAAAAATCATTTGTATTGCCGGTGGCGATGAATCACGAAACGTGGAAAATAGCTTAACATTTTGGTTAGGAAAGGCGTCTCTTTGCTTAAGCTTTTAATATGTCAAGAAATTACTTGATCGGGACGGAAATAACTTTTTTGGTAATAAAAAATAATTTTTGTTTCATAAAATTCAGTAAAATTTTAATTTAGTACCTTCTCGTTCAAGAAATATCGGTCACGATTATAGGGACATTTCAAAAGCATAGTTGCTCGAGTGATCGTGACCGGTCACGAAGACTAGGACGATTCTGTCAACATTTTATTTCCATATTTCGTTACAAATAATAATTTAATTAATTTCAAAAAGGCATGAAATGAAATCGGAGAACTGACTTGTTACTGTGAGTAGTAATCGTAATATAAATTAGTGATTAAAACTGAAAAAAGGTGATGTAAAATATTGGCATGAGTTTAGAGATTTAATTATCAATTTTTTAGTTTATTATCATTTTTCAGTGAAGTTAATATTTATTGAAGAATTTTTCATTAGCTAACATTAATCTATACTGCATTATATAAAGAAAAATTTGTAATAGATATATAATTATTGATAGTTATATTTTGACAACGTAAACAGAAAAGAACCTCATTTTTTTAGTCACTGCAATTTATCAAATTTCGTGTGCTACATCTAGTTATTAAAAATTTTAATGATTTTTAATTATGATATTCAGTATTATAAAATAATTAATTATGATGTTAAAGTTTTTTGTCTACTGGTCGTTTCAATATTTTCATGAAAATATTGATACTTTGATTGTGAAAAAAATTCTGTCTAGCTCCGGTGGAGCCCACCTCTCTCTAGCCCACCGGAG